>CM053269.1:89034587-89040411 GCA_028583415.1 Protea cynaroides
GGAACTGAAGATACAACTGCAAAAAGTAATGGACAAGGGTTTTATTAGACCCAGCATTTCTCCTTGGGGTGTGTCAGTATTGTTTGTGAAGAATAAGGACGATAGCATAAGTCTATGTAAGACTATCAAGAGTTGAATAAATTGACCCTCAAGAATCGATACCCACTACCGCATATCGATTACTTGTTTGGCCAACTTCAAAGTGCTTCTATGTTCTCTAAAATTGATCTCAGATCAGGGTATCACTAGCTAAAGATAAAAAAAAAAAATACATACCTAAGACAACCTTTCGAACTAGGTATGGACACTATGAGTTCCTAGTCATATCATTTGAATTGACAAATGCTCCTACATCGTTTATGGAATACATGAACCGAGAGTTTTATGACATATTAGATACCTCGATCATAGTTTTCATCGATGACATCTTGATCTATTCTCAAAATCAAGAAGACCGCAAGGTATACTTGCGTCAAGCATTGCAAAAATTGAGAGAGAAGATACTTTTCTCCAAGTTCAAGTAGTGTGATTTCTAGCTAGACAAGGTGGCTTTCCTAAGTCACATGGTGTCATCCAAAGGAATCAAGGTGGACCCCAGCAAAATCAATGCTATTATAAACTAGGAAGTATCCAAGACTGATACAAAAGTTCATAGATTTTTTGGGTTCAGCCGGATACTTCCGTAGGTTCATGGAAGATTATTCCAAGATTACAATACCTTTGACAAAACTGATCAAGAAGAGAGAGAAATTCATTTGGTCAGACCAATGTGAAAGGAGTTTTAAAACTCTAAGGGATAGACTGGTCTCAATCCCTATATTAACGATTTCAAAGCCGAATGATTCGTTTACTTTGTACACCAATGCCTCCAAGCTAGGCTTGGGATGTGTGCTCATGTAAGGAGACTAAGTCATAGCTTACGCCTCAAGATAATTAAAGAAGCATGAGGAGAATTACCCCACTCATGACCTAGAATTAGCAGTGGTAGTTTTCGCTCTTAACGCATGGAGACACTACTTGTATAGGGAAAGGCTTCAAATCAAATCTGAACATAAGAGTCTCACTTATATATTTACACAGAAGGATTTGAATATGAGACAGTGAAGATGGGTGGAATTGCTAAAGAATTATGATTATAAGATCATTTATCACTCAGGCAAGACCACTGTTGTAGCTGATGCACTAAGTAAAAAGAGTTTGACTAGACCAGAGGAAGGAATCTGGACTTACTTATCTTAACCAGTACGTACCAATAATCACAAGAAAACACGAAAAAAACCTAGATGTGTCCAAAGGATCCCTAGGGGACAAAGTGATCTGTGAACTTGCAAGTCTTTTTGCAACCCTGTAAATAAAGGCGGAGCTGGTTACCAAAGTAATAAAAGAGCTACTAATGGACCCTTACCTCAAAACTTTAAAGAAAGACCTACAGAGAGGAAAATCAAACCCTGACTTCAGTATCTCTCAGTATGGTATACTCAGATTTCGAGGAAGGCATTCTTGTAATGACTGATGCTATTAAGGAAAGAATCTTAGAGGAAACTCACAACGCTTACTATTCAACTCATCCAGGAAGTACAAAAATGTATCTGACTTAAAGAGAACAATATGGTGGAGAGGAATGAAGGCAGATGTAGCAAGCTTCATTTATAAGTGTTTGACTTGCCAACAAGTAAAAGCAGTTTGTTAGAAACCATCTAGATTACTACAACCACTATCGGTACCTGAATAGAAATGGGACTGTATCACCATGGATTTCGTCACCGACCTACCCTTGATACCTAGAACTATGGATGTTGTTTGGGTAATCATTGATAGACTGACCAAGATAGTAAGGTTCATAGCCATTTTGCTATAGTACACCATGGACAAGCTGGCTTGGTTGTATGTAAATCAAATAGTTTGTCTACACGGTGTGATAAAGCATAATGTCAGACAGAAACCCTAGGTCCACTTTTAAATTTTAGGGGGGCCTATAGTAGGCAATGGGCACTGAACTAAAGTTTAGTACAGCCTTCCATCCTTAAACTACTGGCCAGTCAGAAAGAATGATCTAGATCTTAAAAGTTATGCTCCGTGACTATGCCATCAACTTCAAGGGAGCTCGGGATGAGATATTACCTCTAATGGAGTTCGCCTACAACAACAGTTATCAAGCCACCGTTAACATGGCACCATATGAAGCCTTATATGGAAGAAGGTGTCGAACACCATTGTAATGGAAGGAAGTTGGTGAGAGAAGAACTATTGGGCCAAACTTTGTTTAGGAAATATGCTAAGAAGTCGATCTGATTAGAAAAAGAATCAAGACTGCACAGACTCAACAGAAAAGCTATTTCAAAGTAAGAATGAAGGATATAGATTTTACTATGGGAGACAATGTATTTATGAAGATTTCACCTTTAAGGGGACTGAAATGCTTCAACAAGAAAGGAAAACTAAGCCCTAGGAATGTGTGACCCTACGAGATTATAAAGAGATGTAGAGCTGTGGCGTATCAATTTGCACTACCTCCTTCACTATGAGAAGTGCATGATAAGTTTCATGTTTGAATGTTGTAGAAGTATGTCTTGGATCCATCTCTCATATTGGAAGTAGATCCTCCCCAACTAAATGAAGACCTAACCTTCGAACTTGAACCTTAGTAGATTTTGGGTAGAAAGGTTCAGCACTTGAAAAATCAAGACATCCATTACGTCAAGGTAATGTAGAAGAACCAGCTTGTGGAAGACCTATCCTGGGAGGAAGAGGAGTCCATGAAGAAGAGATATCCTCATTTGTTTGAACCCTCAGGTAAGTAGAAATTTTGGGGATGAAATTCTTTTAAGGGGGGAGTTATAAAACCCACTGTCATACCCTATTCTCGACGTATCGGTACTATGGAATGCAACGGGATCTCTCAATTCTTTCAGGGCACAAGAAATCTCCTTCGAGGAACGTATATCACGGTATTTCACCAATTAATCCCCAAAGCATTAATTATAAAATATCAGAGTAACATAAACATCTCTAATTTCCTTACCAATTAAAACCTTATCATATATAGAAAGTCATGTTGTAGCGTAAGTCTTATAAATTAGGAACCAATTATTCATAAGCTAGCATCTACTGACTAATGTTTCAAAACCAAACTAAACAGTTATTAAAATATCTCTAATCCATAATATTCAACTGTCATTATCCAAATCCAAAATAAATAACACCATTGTTTAAATTTTATTCAAAACGTAAACCCAAATGAAGTAAATCCTAATATAAGAAAGAAAACATGAGCTCAGCCTATACTCATGGATAGCACTATTAGACATTCAAGGATCACGAACATCTTCTTCAGGTTCACTATCCTCATCCTCCACACTGGATGACCAGCTACCTGAAGCATCAAGCGAAGGACTTGCAAGATCTAAAAATAGTTTGTGCACACAAGGTAAACTCAACTACCGAGCTTAGCAAGAAAACCAAACGTGCAATAAGTAAATGCATGCAACTATCAACTACGTACTTACCCAAAAAAAAAAAAAAAAACTATCAACTACGGTCAGGTATGATAACTGTAAGTGCCATCTCAGGACAACCCACGCAAGTAGTCTCTAGGCTATATGGGTCTTTTCCCATCAGATAATGCCGCCTCACTCGGCATACAGAATAACCCCCAAGTATGGGTCCGTCATTTTGGTTCTGTACATGACCGTAACTCATCCCAAGCCCGTATTATGCTGACCTCTTGAGGAGATGGTAATCCCACTAGTCTACCCACCCGCCCATCCACACTACGTCGGGTATGGGAAGCATCGCAACTATATTTGTTAGTCCCAGGTTGACACTGAGAGGGGGGGGGTGAATCAGTGGCCACTAAAAACTTTTCCCACTAAATAATTTGCCCTGATGCTATGAACACTGCTGCCAAGAGCTGTTGATCAAACTGTGCTATGCTGCCTTGAGCTGATTTCTTGAGACCTTCTCACAGACAACTGGTCAAACATATTTCGTGCATACACCAACCACCCACCCACAGGTATCCATACCAGGGGCTTGGTCTGCCAAGTGTGTACACCCAGACCTGCAGCACACGGACTTCTATT
This sequence comes from Protea cynaroides, assembly GCA_028583415.1. Lineage (NCBI taxonomy): Eukaryota > Viridiplantae > Streptophyta > Magnoliopsida > Proteales > Proteaceae > Protea > Protea cynaroides. The sequence continues at coordinate 89,038,670 of CM053269.1, forward strand.
CCACAATCACAATCACACGCATGGGACACACAATATAACGTGGTTCACCAATCACACACCGTGATGGCTACTCCATGGGGCAATACCCTAACCAAGGTTTCGTATATACCCGATACACAACAGGAATGCTATGGTTGCACCTACAACCCCGATGCTACAACATCAAACGCATTCACAGCTACAACTGTGCTCGAGGCACCTACCCCAACTCCAGTCAAGCACCCACTTGACAGGTTATACAAAATGTATTACAGATATTCATACAAACCCTTCCCATATATCTCTGATACAATAAGTAGGATTTGTGAACGTGATTACCTTCCCAGCATGATCACAGCAAGATAGGTTCTCACCAAATGGATGTTCCAAGCTCTCTAGTAGTGATAGATACGCTTCGTCAATAGAATGGAACTCCGGCATTCTTCCAATGCATCTTGCACACCATTATTCACATCAAGCTATCACTCATACTCACACTTCACTCCAAACTGCTCAAATACTCATGTGTATCACAAGGAGGAAGGTGGAGAGTGATTTCTTCTTCAAAGAGAGCCCCAAAGCACTATTTCCTCCAAAACCCGCAGCCTATTTCACCAAAACCTTGATTTCTTCTTTCTAACAGCTTCTGCTCGGAGAGAGAAAACCATGAGTTTTTGAATCACCTCAATCGGAGCTCGGACGGCCAAGATATGGCCATTTGAAGTTGGGCCGACCAGATCATTACAAATGGAATCAACTTGACTTGATTCAGTACAGCCGCTACACCGGATCGTCGCCTACGCTGACAGAGTCAGAGGCGCTGTCGATCCGCAATTGGCGGAGACAGCATCTTCAAGCCATGACCGTTGGATATCTGCATAATGGCGGGATTGACTATCAACCGACGGATCTGGTCAGATCGCGTCAGATCCGATCGGCTTTGATAGATATCGTTGGATCGAGATCAAAGCCGCCGTCGTACCGAAAACGTGCCGCACAGAATCAAAACTTCGCTACCATACGTTGCGGAGCACCATTTTAAGATGCGCCGATCCAATCAGATCACACGCGCAAGTATCTTGACGCAACCCCTGCGTCACACCTGAGCCCGCCTTCATCTAAGCCATCCAATCGGCATTTTGCCTGCGTGGCTCTCTCTTGGCCATGGATTTCGCATTTGCTTCTTTATTGATTTCCCAAAATACCCCTGTATCAGATTTAAATGACCTCTGTAACTGGAGTATCACCTGCAGGATTTTCGATTCCAGTAGGGTCCGAAAATCCTGCTTCATTGAGGCAATCGGTCGAGCACCTTGCGTGCATGCCGACCTCCCTAAGCTCTGGCATGCGGCACTGGCTTGCGGTATGCGCGCGACACTGTTGCTGCTTGCACTGCTGCGCGCAGGTGCTGCTGTGCGGCATGCTGGCTTGCGCATGGCTATGCTGGCTTGCGCATGGCTGTGCTGGCTTGCGCATGGCTGTGCTGGCTTGTGCATGGCTGTGCTGGCCTGCGCATGGCTGTGCTGGCCTGGTGCCGCGGGCATCTGCCCTGCTGGCCTGGGCTGGCTGCTGTGCTGGCCTGGCCACCCAAGGTGGGACCCACCTGGTCCCCACCCATTCTCTCTCCTCTTTCTCTCTCTTCCATTTTCTCTCTCTTCTTTCTCTCTCTTATTTCTCTCCACTTCAGTTGGACTTTCTCATCAACTAAGCTTCATTCTTTTCGGCCGCTTGACTGACGGAGAGTCCTACAAATACTCTCTCTC
>CM053269.1:89040911-89073895 GCA_028583415.1 Protea cynaroides
CCAATTGTCTTTGGGGGAGTAACAAGGGTTATTTTGCCATAAGCGATTATGGACAGACAAATAGCGAAGTATCAACTTGCTCCCATTGGCACGGTTTTCACAAAAGGATTACTCCTGAAGGATATGTATCGAATTTTAGTGGAGTAATGGGGAGCATCCAATAAATTCGAAATGACAGCTATGGGAAAAGGGTACTTGATTTTTCAGTTTCTGTCTAAGGTTCTCTTTGGTTTGTATTATATAATGTATTATGAGTTATTTAGTGACAAATCAATTCTGATAACAGATTATGAGTAATAAATAATCCACTGTTGGTACCACTAAACAGCAATCATATAATGAGAAACATAAAAAATACCTAATGGGGAATTATTCTATGTCATAAACAGCTACTCACTTGTTGTAGACAATGTAATTAATTCGTTATTTTATTTTTAAATATAAATAAACATTATAAATCATATCAAACAATCATAAATTTTATAATATATTATATAATACATTATATAATACAAACCAAAGAGAGTCTAAGGAAGCTCTATTATCAGTTTGGAAACAGGGTACCACTAGAATCAATGATCAACCATTGAGGCTTCAGCTTTGGGAGCCAGGGTTTAATGTGGACAAGGTTTAAGTGGAGCACCATCCGCAATGGGTGCATTTCCCGAGGCTAGGATTAGAGCTCTGGGATGAAGATCTTTTGTTCTTAATGGGTAAAGCATTGGGAAGGCCTATTGTGTAGATAGGATTACAAAAAACAAAAGTATGGGATGATTTGCTAGAATGCAGGTGGATATGGGGAATGGGGGTCCCAGGCTTGAGGAGATCATGGTTGATCATCACTTTGGTGGTCACCATTATATGTTTAACCAAAAAGTTGATAATGAAATCCCTCAGTTGCACTGTGGGAAGTGTGGTTCCTTTGGTCACTGGGCGGATGCTTGTCCCAATGCAAGGAAGGATATGCCTAGGATGGAATCAACTCCTATGGCAATTAGGATGCCTAGTGGTGATACGCAATTTAATGCTGAACATGTTCTGCCTAGATCATCTACTATTATTGGCCAATGGGCTGATGCTGAAGATGAAGAGGAGAATGTACATGATGAAGTTGAAACTATTGTTGCTAAGGAGAATGATGGGAGGGAGCCTGCGCTTTTGGGGGAGATGGCTATGTTTTCTGATGGTGCTAACGTGGTGGACCAAGTTGTAGTATAGGATGCTGCCAATATGGTAGAGGACGAGTCTGTTCTTGGGGTGGAATCTCCTCTTCGTACTATTACTTCCACTTCGGGAGTATCAGCAAAGGTTAGGAAGAATGGCCAGGTTGAAATAGTTTTTAATGATGTCTCTATTGTGGATAATGTGATAAGATACAAAGGGGGTGATTTTATGACTATGGGGAAAAGTCCTACAGGACGGCCTCCAGGTAAAGGATCTAAGAAGGTTGATCAGAATCTGGCCCTTGAGGAAGGTGCTCGTGTGGCTCAACTGGCTTGGTTGGAAACCTTATGTAAAAAAGGTTGTTAATGAAAATGATTTTTTGGAACATGAGGGGAGTCTCGAACCCCAAAACGAGACATCATGGGCATTGTAGAACCTATGGTTAGTCTTCAAAAGAATCCTAGATTGATGTTGGATAGAGCTGGCTATGATACGGATTTAATTCATAATGAGAAGGTTGATAAAGTTCCTTCTTTATGGATTATTTGGAAAAGGGTATCAATAAGCCTTTTGTGTAGTAGAATTCTAAGCAATCCATCTCGGTTCAAGTGATGGTGGATGGTTTGGTGCATATCATATCTTTTGTGTATGCTAATAATAGGAAAGTTAAAAGGAGGGAATTGTGGATGGACCTGGCTTTCTTTGGTACTCATAGTGTGCCCTGGCTCATTTTGGGTGATTTTAATTGTTGCCTTTTTCCCGTGAAAAGATGGGGCCTGGCCGTTTTGATGTGCCCTCTACTGAGGAATTTGACGCTTTTTTGGGATCTATGCCTTTGACCAGATTTCAGTCCACTAGTTTAAAGTACACATGGTCCAATAACAGAGTGGTTGGATGGGTCCAAGTTGTGCTTAATAGGAGCTTCAAAAATTCTCATTGGTTGGAAAGGTATGATCAGTGTTTCCAACGAGTGCTTCCTAGGGTGGGGTCAGATCATACGCACATTCTTGTATGTTGCTCCTCTATCCCTAGGCCATCAAATATTCCTTTCTGACTTCAAGGATTCTGGATGGAACATGGTTCGTTTATGGAGATAGTAAAAGAGGTGTGGAGCATTCCTGTTAGGAGAGCTCCCTATTTCATTCTTATGCAAAAACTTAAAAATCTGAAAGGGAAATTGAAGGCCTAGTCTAGAGAAACCTTTCCTCATATTGATAAGGGGGTGAAGGCTGTAATCAAGAGCTGAAAGACAGAGAGGAGATAGCAGTTAAAAAATATAAGGAGGTTTCTTCTTTACATGAAGCTCTCTGGTCCGAGAAATGTAGGATAAAATGGCTAAAGTGTGAGGACCAGAACTCTAAATTTTTTCATGATAAGGCTAAAGCTCGAAGAAATAGGAATCTGATTTGGGTTCTTCAGAATGAGGAGGGAGTGATGTTGGAAAATCAAGAGGAAATCCAGGATTTTGTAGTGAGATATTATGAGAGCTTCAATAAGAGCTCTGATTCAATTTTGAAGCCTCATTGTTTGGAAGTCATCCCATCCTTCGCTACGGCTCAAGACAGTGACTTCTTAGACAAGGTTTCTTCTGATGATGCAATTAAATTAACTATTTTTGGTATTAATCCTGATAGCTCCCCAAGTCCAAATGGATATCCAGGTAAATTCTTTTGCTCTTGTTGGGATATTGTTGGGAAGGATGTGTGTACTCCAGTGAGATCTTTTTTTTCTCAATGGAGGAATGCCTAGAGGGGTTAACAATAATTATTTATCCTTAATTCCAAAGAAAGCTGGAGCTTTGAAGCTATTAGAGTTTAGGCTTATTTGTGTGGGCAATTTTGTGTATAAGATTGTACCAAAAATATTGGCTAATAAGTTGGGAACTTTTATGGATAAGTTTATTTCTCCAGCCCAATGGGCTTTTGTTAAAGGCAGAGTCATTCATGACAATATTGGGTTAGCCTCTGAGTTGGTGCATTTTATGCACAGAAAAACTAAGAAGGGGTGTATTGCTCTGAAATTGGATGTCCAGAAAACTTATGATACCTCTTTGATACTCTTAAGAAGTTTGGCTTATCCAGTGTCTTTATTGATAAGGTTTCCTGCCTTCTGAAGTCTATTAAGCTATCTATAATGGTTAATGGAGGACCAGTGGGATTCTTTGATATGGAAAGAGGTTTATGACAAGGTGACCCTTTGTCCCTCCTTTTGTTTGTGCTTGCAGAAGAGATTCTATGCAGAGGCCTTCAGGATCTATCTATCAAAGGTAACATTTCTTTGGTATTCTCTGGTAGAGGGTATGTGGCTCCCACTCACTTAATGTCTGCCAATGATATTTTTATTTTTGTCAAGGCAAGCATTAGGTCTTGTAGATATATGAAAAATTTATTGAACATGTATGCTGAGTATGGAGGTCAGGTGATAAGTCCGACAAAGAGTAAGATGTTCTTCACCTCTGATGTGAATGTGAGTAGAAAGAAAAAGTTGTTGGAATGTATGAACTTTTCAGAAGGGAAAATTCCCGACTTCTTATTTGGGGGTTACTCTATTCAAAGGGAGAGTTCGTAGGGAGTACCTGTCCACTATTGTTGATAGATTTCGGAAAAAAATTTCTTCTTGGCATGGTAGGTTACTTTCGCTTGTAGGGCGTGTTGAGCTGGTGCGTTCTGTGTTATGCAGTTTCTTTACGCATTCTTTTGGGGTTTACAAATGGCCTCAAAGCTTGTTAAAATCTATGGAGGTGTGGATGCATAATTTTGTTTGGATTGGAGATCCAATGCAGAAGAGATCTGTTGTGATTAAATGGGATACATTATGTTCCCCAAAAGCAGAGGGTTGTCTTGGTATTCGGAAATTGGGAGATCTTAATCAAGCTTTGCTAGTTAAGATGGTCTGGAAAGTTCAAAATGAAAATTTGATGTATGCCCATTTTATGAGGGCTCATTATGTATCTAAAGATGGGCATATTAGAAGATCTCATTGTACCTTTGCAGTATGGTTGAGCATCAAGTGGTTGTGGGACTGGACCTCGAAATATTTGAGATGGTTGATCGGAAATGATGAGTCTATTAATGTTTAGATTGATATTTGGATCGGTGATGCTCCATTAAAGGAGAAACTTGGATTTGATATGCGTCTCCTGAAGGGCTTAGACTACCATTTATCTCGATTTATTTGTAATGGTCGATGGCAATGGCCGGTTGTTCAGTTGAATCTGCTGTGAAATTATTTTTTAATGGCTGAGAATATCATCTTGCTATCCAATGGGACTGATAGAAGGATCTGCACAGGGGAATCATCTGGAAGTTTCACGGTCAAGTCTGCCTGGGAGTTGTTGCAGAACAAACATGTAAGACAACCATGGACTTTTGTTGTTTGGCATAAGAGCTTGCATCCTAGAGTTTGGTGCTTTGTCTTACGATGGTTCTGGTATAGGTTAGCAATGGATGATGCAGTTCAATGTCGTGGTATCTATATGGTTTCGCGATGTATATTGTGTAATGAGGATGTCGAGAATATGGATCATTTATTCTATACGCATAGGTTTGCAAGATCTCTTTGGCAGGAGGTTGGCCGCAGTCTTGGTGTGTGTATTCCTTTGATTGCTTCAAATCAAGAATAATTGGTATGGTGGCGTAAGAAGGCAAAAGGGATGGCTATTCGGTATGTTTGGTCATGATGTCTGTTTCTCGCTCTTCAAGAGATTTGGCACGCGAGGAATCAGGCTATTCATGGAGGTAAGGTTAATTCTCCCTTGATGGTTTGGGGAATTATCCGTAGAGGTTGTAAGGACATTTCGATTAGGTGTCTTATTTTGATTAAGTCATGGGAAGAGCTACGACTGGTGAAGGTGCTTGGTTAGGTGACCAAACCAGGTAATCTAAGAAGAATTATTAAATTAAAATGGCGATGCCCACTGCATGATTGGTGTAAGATAAACACCGATGGTTGTAGCCTTGGCAATCCAGGAGAGTCAGGATCTGGTGGCATTATTCATACAGCTAATGGTAGTGTATTGTATGCTTATGCAGACTATATTGGTGTGGCTTCTTGTTTTACTACGGAGATGAAAAGTGCAATTAGAGGTCTGTTGGTGGCTACAAACCTTTGGCTATAAAAAAAATTTGGCTGGAATCTGACTCTGCTGTGACAGTCTCTGGTCTACAATAAGGAAATATCTCTTGGGTATTCCTTTAGGAATGGTAGTGATTAACTAATGATCTATCTGAATGTTAGATCAGATTCACTCATTGTTTTCATGAAATTAATGTTATGGCAGATATGTTATCGAAATGAGCAGCTCATGAGAGATGCTCGAATGTGTGGACGAGCTGTCCGGATTTTGTTGCTAGGGAGGTAGTGTGGGATGCGTCTTGTAGACCACGCTATAGGTTTTGTTAGGTGTTTTGCCCTAGGTGGCTTCAGTTGATGGCAATGTTGAAGGTGGAGGCTTTCACCCTGTATGGGTTGCTTGTAATTTCTTTTTTTCTTTATAAAATTTAACCTTCAACAAAAAAAAAAAAAAAAAAAAAAAGATTAATTTAAACTAGCCATATCCACCCAATTAGCCATTATTACTGGATCGTAACATCACTAAGTTTTTGACCCGGTCTGAGCCCCCACATAGGACATCGTGATGTAGCTAGGTTACATATGGTCAATGCAAAGCAGTGCCAGTAAGAAGTGGCACAAACATCCCATATCACCTACCTTCCTCCTTACTAACTTAATCAGACATCATGAATCAATCACGAATCAATCGTCTTCGTGGAAAGGTAGTGAGTGTCCCATATCACTCACCCTCCAATCCCTCCATAGAACTACTGATCCCAAATGCAAGGATGCATATGCATGATCACATAAAGCAGTATATTGGATAGCATGTTATCACTCTTACACCATCATACAACATAATAATTAGAGAAACATACACATCCAAGGGTTTAGTTTCCTTACAAAAAGATAAAAAGTAAACTACCACAACTCCACTTTAGTAGCCTCTTACCAGAGTCCTCATATCTCTATCAAAAATCATGAGCAATATAATTTCATTAATGTATTGTCCAATAGTTTATTTTAGTTCCTCTTTAAGCTTATTGTTATGGTGTTCACAATGTTATATGCTTGTCTGATAACTCAAGCCTAACCTATAATGTATGATTATCAAAGCATAGCATAGCATTAATATTCTTTTGTTATTAATCTCATTCATTATTGTTCATAGTAATAAGGTACTTCTAACCTTAACAAACCTGCTGTCCACACAAGACAAGTAACGAGAGGGCTTGTTCCCATAAGACAGCACGCTCATTAGGTAGAAATCACCTTCTAATAGCCTTAATACTAAGAATGACTTCTTCAACGAAGTCAGGAGTGTTCTATTACTACACAGGGGCCAGGTTATTAATTTCTAAGGTCCTACACTTGCTGTCCAGAGATTTCTAGCATTTGGAATAGTTAACAGCAAGCTAACTAAACAGGTTATCAGGTCATTAATTGAAATAATGGAGAATACATAGTTATAAACCGGATTTCAGGGATCCAACCCTTTAAATAGGTTTCTAAAAATCCCAAAAAGCTACTGACCAAAGATGGTCAACAATAGAGGTTCAAATCTCATGCGGCACGTGGCATCGACCACACGGTTTGACCACTAGGCGTGCAACACTTGCCATCGACCGCATGCTTTTGTGTGGTCGTTTAACAATACCAGCACCCCAGAAGGGTTGCCTAGATCCTGTAGGTTGGGTTTAAGGTCTCAAATCACAGAAGTAGTACATGGTTGGTCATTTTAGAGTGTAAACCAAACTATACCTCTGGCATTCATGAAGCATAAAGGGTTTCACCTCAAAAAAAAAAGGTCAAAACTGGGTTCTAAGCCCTTAAATAATTCAACATAAGTTATAGGAAGTCACTGGCCAAGTTTAGCCAAAATTCAACGTCGAAATGACATGTGGCTGGTGGCATCAACCATACGTCACGAATGGCAGGTCGTGCGACGCGTCCCATCGGCCGCACATCGAAACGTGGTCCGATGGTTGTCAAATTCCTTTGACATGTTTCCCATATTTTTCTCATCTTGAATAAGGAGTTTGAGATCCTTAGATTGAGTTATGGATACCATTTTGATTTAGTAAATAGCCAAGATACCAGATCTAGTTTGAAACTTCAGATCTGACTTCTAAATATTGGATCCACTATTGTCTTATGGATTTAGGTCTCATGTGGTCATCATTAAGTCTCCAACAGTTTATAATAATTTTTCTTAGTCCTTCAGGATTCGTTCACATCCATACATCTATTCTGTCTACAAATTAAACCATGTACATTACCATTCATCATTCGGATCTATGGATAATAGTCTACCTGGTTTGAAACTTCTCCTTTGTGGTCAACGCTTCTTCTTCTGATAAAATCATAGACAATCCGTTACAGCACCACAACCATTAAGGTGAAGAAATATTATTCCATCGTACATTACTTGAATCATTACTTTTAAATTCTATTAACTGATTCAGATCTTAGAGTAGGAGTATACTTACAAAAAGATCCGATTCTCTTTCGAGTTCTCCAGCAAGAAATCGTTGATCCGGAGGTACGTTTCTTCTTTTCTTTTCCTTCTCTATTCCTTTTCTTCTCTTTCTTTTCTGCGTATCTTCTTCTTCTCTGCTGGGCGGTATTGAGAGGAACTCCTCCTCTGTTCCCTTCTTTCTCTCCTTTCTCTTTCTCAACTAGTGTGTCAAAAGTTCTCTCCCAATCCTCTGTGTCTCTGAGTTGATAGACTAAATGGGAAAATAGAGATTAGAAATTTCTCTTTGCACAAAATCGGTAAGTCTGATCACCAATTTGGAATGGAGACGATTCTCCTCCCTCTCTTTCCATTCTAGACTCAATCATGGATTAGCCTACCATGAATAGAGTCATTCACAGTCAGCCATAGAGGGAGAAGGCTGAGTCCAAATGGTAGGTCCCACGGTTAGATAATCACCAACTTTGATTTGCGCCCAAAGGTGCAACGGCATAGCATGTGGCTGATGTTCGGCTACACCACCTCTCCCTAGTGCCGGACCTCCTTTTTGGCAGGTCAGCTTAGGTGTGTGCATCCCATGCTCTTGGGGGTCGCATAGGTTGGGTCCTAGGTTTCTCCTAATGCGCTTTCATGTGCTCTAATGATGTGAGAGGTTCAAAATAGTAGCTTGGTGTCACCTCATGCATAAGTCATCACCTGTGGTCATATCGATAAGCTATGTTTGCTAGTGAGAAGACCCAAGACATGCCCAAAATAGTCAAATCGTAATGAGGTTTGGGCACGGGTCTTACACCCACACCTAGAAAATCCGATTTAACTTGATTTTCTTCTTGTGCCAAGTTTTCCACCACTGACGGATCTATTGCAATGACAACCTAAAATCAGGTACTAAAAATTTCTAAACCATGTTTATGTCATGTCTGTTAGTAACCAATTAGGTTACCAGTCCCAACAACCGGTTGGAAGACCCCGACCTATTGGGACAAGATGTTGCAACCGGATAGGCTAAAAAGATTACCCGCAAATTGACACTCGTCAAATTTGAATCTTGGTTGAAAGGGAATATTCTTGGGACCTATGAACAAGACCTATTAGGTCCCACCTCAATCCAACTACCTTGAGGGAGTGGAATCCCTCTCCCATCCTTATGTTTGTCACTTAGTAAACTCTCCCTAATATTTCACTCTCCAAATGAGTCCACTTTGAGAGGAAAACTCCAAGGTGATCAATCTACTCCAAACTCTCTCTAGAGAATACGAATTCTTCACAAAAATTCTGATGCGTTCTCAGGAGAGAGGAGGGTTGGAGGAAGAAGGAGAAAGCTTAGAGGGAAGAGCATACTCGAAAAACAGCCAGCGCCATTCGACAACACCACATATCCATTTGAACACACTACCGATAAGCTCTATAACATGTTACTATAGTGTTATCCCCATTATTTAAATCCCGTTAAGGAAACCTTAAACCTCCATTGTTGTTGGAGTTTGCTCTCCATTAATGGCTCAGCATGTTAAGAAGGTTCGTTCGAAGTCGGCTTAGGTTAGACCTCAATCCTATCATGGTTAAGTATAAACAATGAACCCTAGACCTAGGAGATGTATCCTTAATCACCTCGCTAAGCCTTAGGGTAGTATTGGAACCCTTAGTCAGAACTCTAGCCAGATAATCCGTTAATAGACTTCCAAATAGAAGTCTAGAATGGTATCCGAAGGGAATTTCAGAGGCAAGATTCGTGCCTCCAAGAAGACCAAAATTGGAGACCAGCCTCTCTAGGCAAGTCCGATCAAAATAACCTGTCACATGACTGTTGCAACCAGATCTATGACCAGATGCAATTGATAATGCTTCGGTATGTAACCGGCAACAGAACTGGTTATATGTCTCAGCAACCAGAGCTACGACCGGTTGGAAACAGAAGGTTCTCGAGAGTAACCGGAAGTAGTATCGATTGCACCATTGTTGCAATTGGATCTGTAACCGGATAACCTTAGGAAGCCTGTATCAGGTTATCTTAATCCACCTTATAACTAATAACCTTACTCACATACTAGGTAACACATACGTAGCCAAGATCAATCACCTAGTGTGACTTGTATAGTTAATCACATTTCAGGTGAGGAACAGAACCCCTGACTTATTTTTAGTGCATTTGTAATCACTTGTCTACCTATGTTGTATCTTGATTGATAACATGTCATCATGCATTACATTAATATATGTTGAACATCGTGATTGTGTGATCATTGATGCTTGTGTGGCAGTGGTGACATGGTCGAGGACCACAGGATCCGACCCATGGTACAAAACTTGCCATGGGCTACTCGTATCCTAATAGATTGATAGAGTCTAGGGGACGATGGACAGCTTGGGATTTCTATTAGAGTATCGAGGGGGTTCATAGGACGATATGTAGGATTGGTTAGTAGAATTACCCATGTATGCAATCCTGACTAACAGGGGGTCAGGTGTTGGTATAGATGGGGATGAAGGGGGGAGGTGGTGGCAATGTTCGTCGAAGCATTATTGGCCAAACCTCTACTCTATCACTATCTATATAGGAGATGCCTGGCTTCACCAGGGCTAACGGTGTAGGCTGACGAGTGTCCATTCTCTCCAGTGCATGAAGATAATGGCCAGCTTTGGTGAGTGTGACTAAGCCTTACCTTGGCACTAGCATACATTATACCAGACCCTTGCTGTGTGTAATAAACTGATCATGCATTATTGCTTGCTTGCTTGTCTGTTTCTCACTAAGCTCAAGTTAGATAGCTTACCCTTACGTACGCCATCTTTTTAGATGATGTTGCAGGTACTTCGTTGTCGATTATGGGAATGCTATTGTTATCTCCAACCTCGCTCAGCTAGGTGTGCATACACTAGAGGAGGAAGAGCATGATGAAGACTGTGAGTGTGACGCTTGCATGTTCAAGTGAAGGAAGCGGCACCTGTGTTATTTTGATTGGAACAATTATATACATTTATTTTGATTATGGGTTTAAGTATTTATTGTTACTTTATGAACCTCTTTGATGGTTTCATCTTGTTTTAGAATAAGGCATGAACGTAATTAGTGTTACATTATTTCTTTATCAATAGAAGCTTGGTTTACTTAATTATATTTCTACTATTGTATTTACTCTGATTCGTGTTTCATGGCATTTGACTAGTTTGGGATTGGTGGAGGTTCACACGGCTTATGTGATCCTGGGTTGGACCGAACATAAATTGTGTGTCAATTCAATCATACACTTAATTATATTTGTAACGAAAGTGGGGTGTGATTGAATGTGATTATGGATCAGCGGTAAGCTATCTACAGACTAAGATTCCGTGATATTGCTTGCAACAATGGAACTGTATAGTGGAAAATTTGATGAATGTTCAACTACGTATCTCTCATTGCTTTCAAGAGATTAACATAGTAGCATATAGTCTAGCAAAGTGGGCGGCTAGTGAGGGTAGATCAAAGAAATGGTCTACATTTCCAGACTATGTAGCTAGAGAGTCAGTTTGGGACATCTCAAGTTAACCAAGATTTCGATTTTGTTAGATATAACTTTTTTGGTCTCCAATTAGGCCTTGTTGATGGTAATGTCGAAGGTGGTGTATTACTAAATGGAGGCTTCTACTTCCTTTTCTTTTTATTATAAATATATAACTACCGATTCCTAGCAAAGACAAAAAAAAACCCCACTGTTAGTGGAGCAATAATTATGTTAGTAGACTTTTTTTTCTTAATTTAGAAAAACAGATAAAAAAAATTTACTTACAAGAAGTAAAAATGTTCTGGACCAAGTAAAACAACTTAGATCCGTAGTCAATGTAGATCTCAAACAAGAGACTAATGAAACTATAAGTAGGTTGATAAAAAATTAGAATATGTTTTAAATTAAAATGTGGATTCCGATGAAATCACGATGATGTCCACATCTCACTCTACATCTTGGTTTTATGGAAATGTCACAATGACTTTAGAAACCCAGCCTCTTTAGCGCAATTTCAGTCTTTAAAGAAATTCTAGATTATTGGAAAGAACGTTTCAAAAAAGAAAATGATTTCCAAGAACAAAAAAAATTGATGAAAATGATGCAACAATTATACATAGAACATGAAAAAAAAAATAAAAAAATTTACGGCATAATTATCATCTTTGTGAAGTTTTAGACAGAGGAAACAATCTCAAATGAAGAAGACATAGTTACCTGGAAGATAAATCCATCGACCACACTCATCAACAGAACCTCTTCTGAACGGACATCTGCTGAAAGGATGAAAGTCACTTTTACAGAAGATTTACGATTTCACTTCCGTGATCGTGATGATAGTTCAACAGACGAGTCAAACTCACTCTACAATTTCAGTAACCGAGTCTGAACCTGACCAACCTAAGAATGGTAAACGTAAGATAGGTAGCCAGGACCAACTAGACTCAGATGAAGACTTTCAACCACAACATGCGACTAGACCGAGCTTTGGAGAAAATCTGAAAGCAACAAAATGAAGCTATTCTTCTAATCATCCAGAACCTTGATCTACTGTATTTAGAAGAGATGATATCAATAAACTCAATGTTGCTAATGGAGGAACAAATCTAAGTCTCACTCATATAGTCTTCAAAACTTATGAATCAGCTATTATCATTAGGCACAATCTCTGTCCATTGTCATTACAGGTCTTGAAACTACATGATCTCGAGAAAAATTCTTAGATTATGTTAGTGGTTTATATTCAAGGATCTGTTCTGTACTTTCTCAAATAACGGATAAGTTCAAAATCTGGGAAAGCTGAAAGACAGCAACTCTAGGATTCCATAGTTTCTTTTGATCACCTTTTAGCCTCTCTTGTCAAAATCATAAAATAAGAGTTTTGTGGACTTAGATCAGAAGATCAAACAGTTGATGAAGATAATCCACAATAGTTGGCATGGAATGTGGACAGTGGTTTCTTATTTATTACTCTTCCTTAAAAGTGTAAAAATTAAAAATAAGGAACCAATTTTTAAGATCCAATATTGGAAAATCTCTAGACTGATGCAAATATTTGTCACGGGCAGATTCAATGGAGCCAAAATTTTGTAGACAATTAAACTCTTAGGCTATCTATTCACATATCATGTTTCATCAAAAATAGAATTTTTACAAGTAACAAAATAAAGGTATGAAAATTAGGTTAAAAAATGAGACTTTACTAAAAAAAAATGAATGGATAAAAGTACAAAAGCATAGGTCAACATGAGAGGATGTATGAATAAATTTGAGTCTGAAATTTAATATGTTGATGTAGAAAATTTTCTAAATATTCAAATAATTGAAATTGTCATATCAAACTTCCATATGGCAAAACTTAGTGTTGGACTAGATACCCTCTAGATTTGCTTGACTAGAAATTGTTTGCCTTGGTGGGGGTGGGTCAAAAGAGATATCATATATATATCCACTAGTTTGAAATCAAAGAAAACTAATGGAAATGATTCATAATCGAATCAAGATCTATATGATCCGGCAAAAATCCCAATTAACTGACCTCGTATAACTTGCCACCTCTTGATTTGAAATGGTTCATTACCCCATCAGCCCGGCTGCAACCCAGCGTGCAGTCCTAGCGTAATATGCAACTAAAAAAATGAAAAAATAAAAATTTAATTAAGTGCAAAAATTATTTTGGAAATAAGACAAGGGGTAATAAAAAGAATGTGCCATGCTCTAAAGACACAAATAAAGGTGTAATTCAGACAGTCCCTTTGAAGTCATATGTGGTCTATAATCTTCTCAAAGAATGCTCTGTACGATTGAGGAGAGGATCAAAATCCAAATGTATACGGCATGATATCATAAATTTGTGTTCATGGTCTGAAAGGAAATTTATAACCTTAGACCTAGTGTATATGGTGATAATTCCTTTTGTTTTCCTGACCAATCATTCTCTTGTGATTGGATGAATATTTCTTCTTGTTTTGAGCTTTGGAATTTCTCCAGTCTTCAATGTTCGGGGATTATCTTTTCCTTTGCCTTAATTTCTTCTAGACAATGGATATTTTCTCCTAAACATATAGGTGAGGAAATCAAACCCTAATCATGACAAAGAAAATTAAAACGTAATAAAAAATAACAATTACACAATGCAAAGATTAATGTGGTTTGGCAAGATTTCTTGCCTAGTTACGTCCACGATGAGATAGTAACTGCTTCACTATCAATGGAAAATAGAGTACAATTGCTCGTCCTCATGCCTCTCATATAGTTACTGGGAATGTCATTGATATATATTTATGGCGAAACCTACACAAGCACATTTTCTCAGGCCCTCAAACCCTTGAACCCTTTGGACTCTACAAGCTTTTAATAGTCCTTTGAAGTTAGCGCACAAACTCATATGACGGAATACAAGACATCATCCTACTCTCAACAATAAGATCATGTAAGATCATGAGAGAATTCATTAATTAGGACTCTTAAGGCTATTGCAGCATGTTCTCTTTAGGGTGGAGGACCAATAATAAGATTGGAATAAGTGGTGGAAATCATCAAATACACATTCTGTAGGAAAATATATTCCAGAGTAAGTTTAAGACTATCACAAAGTTACAAAATAAATATTGATGACATTCAATAGTATAGAAATACAGTAATATTTTAAGGTAGATTACTTACAGAATTTATAAACTATGATTAACAATATGAATAGGGCTAAGTCGTGCCACCGGTCACTATCCTTAAGATTAATTCACCCCTTATGTAAGATCCGTATCATACTAACCTGTCTTACCACCTCGTATCAGGTCTTCCTATCATGGTCGGGCCAAGCGGACCAAGTGCGTGAAGAAATCACAAGACTAGGTATGAAATTGAATCCAAAATCAGCTAATTAGGAGTGTGTGGTCGCATACTTAAATAGGTGTGGTAGACCACACCTCAAAATAATGCGACCACTGGAGTCTGGGACGTGTGGTCGCAATTTTTGGATGTGTGGTCGACGGGTTCTGCAACCCCACGTGCAACTACACGATGTCAAACGAACTCTGTGATTAGGAAACCTTCCTAATCTGAAAGGAGTTCTTTCCTAATCTAAGTAGGACTCTATATGGAGGGTTTTCTTCTATATATAGGACATCCCTTAGTCTCTTTCATCCTTTTAGAACTCAAACTGAAAGAGAGAGAAAGAGAAAAGGAGGAAGAGAAGGAGAAATGAAGAGGAAGACTAAGAGAAGGAAATTCAGAGAGAACTCTGATTCTTCAACAAGTTTAAGGTATGAAATTATTCTCCATATCAGTTGAATGCCTAGAATAGATCATGGAGGAGATAGTGATACAAAGTGAGATCCCAAACATAAAACCATGGACAAATTCTAAGAGATCCATGGAGGGAATCTATTAGGATGATGGATTATGTAAAAATATAAATTTTATACTATAGAACAATCATAGAAAGGATCATGATGATAAGCCAAAGAATCAAAACATGAAGGAATTGAGTTGAGAGTGAAAAAGTCGACCATTACTCATGTGGTCGCAATTTGATCGACCACACGAGACACATATGATTGACTACATGCCCTCGGAAAGTTCTAGGGAGGGTGTTGTCACATGTGTGCTCGCTTGATATACGACCACACATATTGACCACACACCCTGTGGTCGCAGAAACTGAGACCACAGGTGCAGCCACACCTGCGACCACTCAGCTTTTGGAAGTCTGAATTGATGGAAATAAACTCTAATTTAAAATCTATAAATTTATTAGGTTTCCAAGTGGTTTATAAGTGATATACAAAGCTTGAACGAGGAACAACCATCGACCAAAGGTGAGGGGACAAGACCTAAACTAATTGGCTAATAACAAGCTATTTTACTTATTGAGTCCAATGCCATGAATGATTCTATGCTTGTATGCGTGTAATGTGCATTTCACATGTCATCCAATATTCCGCTATTACTGCTTATGCATATTTAATTCTGTTTATTTATAACATGATGATGATGATGATGTTAGGAATAGGCATGTGAATGTATGTGTATGGTTAGTGTGCTTAATGCGAGTGGAGCATCAGGGGGAGGACGTGACATTGTGGTTCATCCTGGTCACCAGACTCTAGCTCTATCTCTACTCAAGTCTTGCCCACTAACATCGTCGTATCGCCATTACCTTAGCAGAACTATTACGTCGTAGGGCATGAGGGGAGGTGGTCTCGGACCGTGTAGTCTCTAACTCTGCCAGGGGGGCTTAGCTCTATCTTTATGGACGTATTGAGGGATGCTGAGGTGAGGCCTTGGATACACTATTTGGCATTAGGATTGATTAGTTACGAGCCCTATATTTGCAAGCCCTCGCCAATAGGGGCTTACGTGTTGGTATGGGTAGGGCATCAGGGGAAGTGTCATGCGGTGTTTGATCTGGGCACTTTAGCTCTATCTCTATTTCATGATGGGTGCATGTGGGACGGTAATGGTGTTTGATCCATTGGGTGGATTCACACACTCGTGTATAGAGGTGTGGCGGCCACCAAACCTTTCTACAGCACATTGCAAACTTATAAACCAGACCAAAGATATGAATTGAATGCATACATATGTTTGTTGTATTATTTTGTTTACTCACTGAGCCATGATGTGTGCTCACCCTTTCGACGTTGAATATTTTTATTTGATGATGCAGGTCTTATCGTGGAAGATTATATGAATGCACCAATGTACGGACATGTCGCTACGATGGATGTGGAAGCTATGGTGGAGTCGCATGATTCATCGTGCGAGTGCAACGCATGTGTTTTTTTATTAGATTTAGTTTTTGGATTATCAGAACATGTAATTAATTATTTTACTTTATTTTATGTCTTCAGTCATTTAGAAATAATTGGATAATTAATTATGTTATCACTGTTAGATACTCAGTTCATTAATATTAAAGACTTCCATAATTGTTTATTTACTCTGATTATGATTGTGGTTGTATCTGGTTTAATCAAATGGGCACGGCCTATATGAGATCCTGGTTGAACTGTTGATTCATAGGCGGTTCATCACACCATTCTGGTTGGTTCAAAATTAGGGTGTGACAACTTGGTATCAGAACTCTCAAGCTCTGCCTATCAAACCTGTATACTTCCCCAAGAGTTTGTGAACTGAGTTAAGATAAACTTAAAAGCTCTAATAAGAACACACCATAAGCACCTGTGTTGTATGAGACATAAACTAAGAAAGAGAATAATGCACATATGAAAATAAGAAACAAGTTCTATGTATTTATCAAATGAGAATAAAACTAACATATATCCGAATCAGAGTACGGTCCACAATCTGGATAGTTACTATGTAGTATAAAGTAAAAGAAATAAAGACATCATGGAGCTAGGGGTGCTGGAGGAGGAGGTGTCTTGCGATCTCAATCATAATCCTCAGCATATACTCTCGTAAGCCAGGCTATCTGAGTCTGGGTCACCTGGAGACTAGCTGCTAGATCCACTACCCGCTGATCAGTAGCATGCTGGGCCTCCCGAATCTCACGCAGCAACCCCCTCACGTCATCTGGTGGTGGGTGCAAAGGACCTGCTGAGTGGGAAGGAACCCGAGAAGGGCCAGCTCTAGTAGAATGTTGTGGTGATGGAGGAGGTATGGCATCCATGTCCATGAACATCCTATCATCATCCTCCTCATCATCGCTCTCGTGGACCTCTGCTGCTGCTGCCGCCTCCGCGTCTGCTATCTCTACTCAAGTACAGGGACGCATAATAGTGTTTTTCCCGTTGTCACTGACCTGCACATCTCGCATCCCCATCCTGTTGATGGCCTCCCAGCCAAAGTCATTCGAAAAGGTGTCCTCGTGAATCCTGTCATTGACCAAGTTTACTTGCAGGAGAGTAAGCAGAGTGGTGATCAAACGCCCATAGGGTAGGTTACCCACCAGACCAGGCGTCGTGGCACAGTGCATGGTCCTGATAATGATATAAGGAAGGAGACAGGTCGCCTAGTGCAAATGCAGTACATGAGGTACTTGGTCAACTACGAAACCTTTTCATAGTGTCCACTCGGGAGAACCAGGTTGTGCTGAATGATCTTGCAATACACTTGGGGTTCCGGTCGTAGGTTGATTGCCTTCATCTGCCAGCGATCATCCCTAAGAATCTGGCTGTTAATTTTTGTGCGCATTTTCACTCATGAAACTGGGGTTCCTTGGGTGCGCAGTATACCAAGGGACCATTATTTGAGATACCCAGGAGATCAGCCAACTCCTGGCAGTTAAATGAAATATCCATCCCTTTAACTAAACTGGTGATCTTGAGCTCT
Source organism: Protea cynaroides (assembly GCA_028583415.1). Classification (NCBI taxonomy): domain Eukaryota; kingdom Viridiplantae; phylum Streptophyta; class Magnoliopsida; order Proteales; family Proteaceae; genus Protea; species Protea cynaroides. The sequence continues at coordinate 89,058,885 of CM053269.1, forward strand.
CTACCCCTATCTATGTCCTCTGGGTCACCCTCCACCTATAAATTATAGTAAAACTATTTCACCAACTCAGGACAGGTGCAACCCTCATATAGAATCACAAGGAGCCAGCCCATAACACCGTGCTCCCTCCACATCAAATAAGGCTTGGTTGGCCAAGTTGACACAACGACCCCCTTTCACCTTCTTATGCTCGTACCAGGATACTGTGCCTCTATTTCAATAGACCTGAAGCGATGAGGATCATGAACTCTGGGGACTTTAGTGCAACCATGTTATCTATAAGGGCATAGACCAACAAGCAATATATCAGATATAGAGAAAATTCAAAATTTTGGCATTATGACGGCGTGATTGGTCAAAAGCCTCACTTTTCACCCAAACATTTGGGCAAGAGGACTTATATAGGTCCTACCCCATCCTGCAAGGTTCATACAATCGAAAATTTAAACTAGCCGGGTCGAATTTGAAGAAATTTTAACAATTGGGAAAAACCCCAAAATTTAGGTCAAATATGAGAATTTTCAAGTTTCTATTAAACTAACTGATGAAACTCAAATTTTCTTGAGGGCTTTCATCCATTGGGTGGCCAATAGTAATAACCCCCAATAAAAATCAAATTTTTACGGTCAGAAAAATAGTAATTTGAAGAAAACCCTATAATTGAAGCAAAACCTAGGTATGAAAGCTTAAAAAGGAGAAAGAGTAGGGAACATACCTGGAAGAACGGAATGTAGGTCGTAGATCGATGAAAGAATCACCAAATTTGTGTGGTTAGTACTGTAGCAACTCAGTGGAGGCTAGTTGAGTGTGAACAGTAGAAGACAAAAGAGGAAATAAAGAAAATGACTCGAAATCAGATTTTAAAAGCTTGATTTAGTGTCGTGTGGTCGCAGAATTCGACCAAAAATGCGACCACACGATCGACCATAGGCTCTCGGTGAGCTGCCAGGGTTTGTGTGGTCGCAACCCTATGGTCGCATATACTGCGATCCCACCATCGACCCCACGATGAAAAATGCTCTGTTTGACTGAATGACTTTAAAGATTGAAATTTTGCCTTGTTTATCTGGATTTTGACATGAGAATGATGTATATTATGATTGCCTCATATATTCCTTGACTTTCAGACACTACCACCGTCGAAAACAGAAAATGGTTGGGCAAAGAATAACCAGGAGAGGACGTAAACCAATTCCACCTCCACCACCACCTGTGGAGGAAAATGGCCACGAAAACCCTGAGGAACAGGAGAACCAGAATGTGGTACCCCCAGGAGTCAACGACCAAGCCAACCCCACAAACTTACTGGCCCCACCTAGAGATTTGGCTACTGCGGTGATGAATCTAGCACAACAGTTGCGGCAAATATAGCAAGTACAAGCCAACATGCAAGCTGCTATGAGAATGGTTTTCCCAGCTGCAAACACTACACGTTTACCGGCGGAACAAGCTAATACCGTACCAGGGGGTAGCAACACAATGCCCAAAGCATCGACTATGAACAACACGGTACCTCAAGCACCTCAAACGCCATTTGTACAAGCTCAAGTAAAAAAACTTACAGTACCTCAAGGCGTATACAACCAAGGCAATTACCAGTATCAACCGCCTATATATGGAGCATATGCTCAGTATCAGTTGGACCATTATCGACTGATCGAGCGTTTCCTGAAGATGAAGCCTAAGGAATTCTATGGCAAGCCATCGGATCCTTTGTGGCCAGCTCACTAAATCGATGAGATGGAAAGGAACTTTATGATGATGACTGTAAATGAAGAGGAAAAAGTTCTATCTGCCACATTTATGCTGAAAGGCGATGCACACCATTGGTGGAAGTCTACTCAAAGTTATCTATTAACGAAGCACGCCCAATTGACCTAGGCTATCTATAAAGAAGCTTTCTTTGAGAAGTATTTTCCCATGAGTTTCAAATATGCGATGGAAAAAGAGTTTCTGAGTCTGTATCAGGGACAGATGACTGTAGATGCGTATCAGCAGCATTACGAAGAGCTGTTATACAGTTGCAGATCCAGAGCGAGTAGTTGCTTGAGTAGAGCCGACTGATTCTCGTGATTTTCTTTGCTCCCTCTAGCATGCAGGAGGAAAATACCAAAATCCGAAGGTTCATTATGGGACTTAGGGGAAGCATCCGTGAGCATGTATTGGGATTGGAAAAGAAGATTTATAATGAAGCGGTACAGATTGCTCGAGTACTGGAATCGAGCCAGAGGAAAAGTTATTTTGGTCAGAACAAAGGTATTAAAAGGCCTAATGGAAATTCATATAATGGAGGGAACACAAAGATATTTAAACCCTTCTGTACTCTAGGCATCAATGCTGTAGCCAAGACTACTCCGACATTCCAACCTCAACAGAAGCAAAATAGTAATGGAGTTAAATGCTTTAACTGTAATCAAATAGGACATTATTCAAGGGAGTGTCCTAAGCCAAGGAAGCAGCTACAGCAAGGAAAGGTTTATGCAATTACATCTGAGGATGTTGTAACATCGCCTGATGTGGTCACAGGTATGACCTGAACTGTTCATTTTTTACTATCTTATATGAGCATGTAGACTAAATTAAATTGAATCACAGGTATCATACCTATTAACGACATACCCGCCAGAGTACTCTTTGACTCTGGAGCTACTCATTCTTTTATATCTGTATCATTTGGAAAGAAGTTAAATCTACCCCTCAGACCTTTAGACTACAAATTGCTTATACGTTCACCTATGGGATTAGAAGTGGAACTAGAAAAAGGTTATGGACCATGTCCAGTTCTTATCGACGAGAAAATTTTGGATGCAACCTTAATTCAAATCAAGGTGATAGACTTTGACGTTATCTTGGGAATGGATTGGTTAGCTCGGCACTCTACAAACCTATTATGTGTAGAAAAGAAATTGACATTTAAAGACAAGGAAGGAGCAGAGTTTATTTTGCAGGAACCAAACTTCCTCGTAAAGGAAAGCTCATCCTCTCTGCATTGAAAGCTAGAAAATGCCTCAAGAAAGGAGGAATTGGGTATCTAGTATCCGTGGTCGATCTCACCAAGGAAACACCATGAATGGAGGATATTGATTTTGTGTGTGAATTCCTGGACGTATTTCCTGAAGAACTACCAGGACTACCACCCGACTGAGCGACAGAGTTCATTATAGATCTTATACCTACAGCCGCACCAGTATCTAAAGCACCTTATCGAATGGCTCCTACCGAACTGAAGGAACTGAAGGTACAATTACATAAATTATTGGACAAGGGTTATATCAGACCCAGCATATCACCATGGGGAGCGCCAGTATTGTTCGTGAAAAAGAAGGATGGTGGCGTTCGACTGTGTATAGACTATCGAGAATTGAATAAGCTTATAATCAAGAATCGATACCCGTTACCTCGGATCGATTACTTGTTCGATCAGTTTCAAGGTGCCAAAGTGTTCTCCAAAATTGATCTTTGGTCAGGATACCATCAGTTGAAGATTAAGGAAGGTGATATTCCAAAGGCAGCATTTAGAACAAGATATGGACATTATGAATTTTTAGTCATGTCTTTTGGATAGACTAATGCACCCGTAACTTTTATGGAACTCATGAATTGGGTATTCCATGATATGTTGGATACATCAGTCATTGTATTTATTGACGATATACTAGTCTACTCCAAGGACAAAGAAACTCATGTCACAAATCTAAGAGCCGCTCTGCAGCGACTAAGAAAAGATAAGCTTTACGCCAAATTTATAAAGTGTGAGTTCTGGCTAAATGAAGTCGTTTTCTTAGGCCATGTAGTATCTGCTAAAGAAATTGAAGTAGATCCTAGCAAGATTGAAGCCATTGTGAAATGGGAAGCACCTAAGAATGTTGCAAAAATTAGAAGTTTCTTAGTTCTAGCTGGGTATTACCAACGATTCGTGGAAGATTACTCTAGAATCGTTGTACCTCTCACCAGTTTGACTAAGAAAGGAGAAAAGTTTGTTTGGACCGACAAATGTGAGGAGGGTTTTCAAACATTGAAAGATAGATTGATATTCGCTCCCATCTTGATTATTCCTATCCCAGGACAACCATTTACCTTGTACACTGATGCGTCTGGGTTGGGTTTAGAATGTGTGCTTATGCAAGGAGAACAAGTAGTTGCGTTGCCTCAAGACAACTGAAGACACATGAGAAGAACTATCCCACTCATGACTTGGAATTAGCAGTAGTAGTACATGCTGTCAAGATATGAAGACATTATTTGTATGGTGAGAAATTTCAGATTAAATCCGATCATAAGAGTCTCACTTATCTTTTTAATCAGAAGGAGTTGAACATGAGAGAAAGAAGATGGCTGGAATTATTGAAGGATTATGATTGCGATATCCAGTATCATCCAGGAAAGGCTAATGTAGTTGCTGATGCGCTAAGCAGAAAAGCAATGATCAAATCCCAGGGAGAAGTTAACACGAATGCGGCAATGTGTGTTATAGGAAAAGTATTCAATTATGGTAATGAGTAGTTCGTGATAGATACACCGGATGGATCAACCAACCAAGGGCTTATTCATCGATTTTTAAATATGTTTGCCACACTTGAAGATTGCACCTGATATATTAGACGAAGTGAAAGCCGCTATTAAATCAGACCCTTATCTGAGAATAGTGCAAGAAGATCTCAAAAAAGGTAGGACTACTCCTGAGTTCACCTTGGACATTGAAAAGGTACTAAAATACAAAGGAAGAGTATGTGTTCCTGAAAATGAAGACTTGGATATTAGACACAGACTAATGAAGGAAGCTCACACCACCGCTTATTCGGTACATCCTGAAAGTATGAAGATGTATCATGATCTAAAAAAACTATATTGGTGGAGAGGAATGAAAGCGGATGTAGCTAAATTTGTGTCTCAATGCCTAAATTGTCAGAGGGTAAAGGCTGAAAGGTCAAGACATGCAGGATTGTTGCAGCCACTGCCAGAACCAGCATGGAAATGGGATTGCATCACTATGGATTTTGTCACAGGGTTACCATTGACTCCCCGAGTAGTTGACGCGGTCTAGGTGATTGTGGATCGTTTGACCTTAGTATACCCTAGAGAGGTTACCCAAGCTTTATGTGGATAATATTGTCAGATTGCATGGTGTACTTGAAAGCATTGTGTTCGACAGAGACCCACGCTTTATCTTAATGTTTTGGGAAGGATTACAGAAGGCTATGGGTACAACGTTGAAGTTCAGTACTGCATTCCATTCTCAAACAGACGGACAGTTGAAGCGTACCATTCAGATTTTAGAAGACATCCTTCAAGCCTGTGTTATTGATTTCAAAAGATCATGGGATGAGAAACTACCATTGATCGAGTTCACCTATAACAACAGCTATCAGGCTACTATACAGATGTGACCCTATGAAGCACTGTATGGTAGGAAGTGTCAAACTCCTTTGTTTTGGAATGATGTTGGAGAACAAAGTATTGTTGGACCAGAATTTATTAAAGAGACTTGTTGAGTAGTTGACATTATCAAGGAAAGAGTTAGAATAGCTCAGAACCGTCAAATCAGTATGCAGATAATCGACGTCGACACCTTGAATTCATAGTCGGTGAAAGTATTTCTGAAAATATCTCCTATGCGTGGTTTGAAAAGGTTCAGACAGAAAGGGAAGATAAGTCCATGGTATGTCGGGCCATATGAGATTCTAGCTAAACGTGAGAAAGTGGCGTATTAGTTAGCACTACCCCCATCTATGTCAAGTGTGCATAATGTATTTCATATCTCATTACTGAAGAAGTACGTCAGAGATCCAACACACGTGATAACAGCGGATCCACTGGGTATAACTGATGATTTGATATTCGAAGTAGCACCAACTGAAATTACTAGCCGGAAGGTTCAACGTCTACGTAATCGTGACATTTATTATGTTAAGGTTACTTGGAAGAGCAAAGATGTAGAAGAGATCACATGGAAAGAAGAAAATTCTATGCGAAAGCAATATCCTCACCTTTTCGACTCAAAAGGTATGTGTAAATTTCGGGGATAAAATTTATAATAAGAGGGGGGAGTTGTAAGACCCGTATCATACTAACCGGTCTTACCACCTTGTATCAGGTCTTCCTATCATGGTCGGACCAAGAGGACCAAGTGCGTGAAGAAACTTCAAGGCCAGGTATGAAATTAAACCCAAAATTAGCTAATTAGGAGCATGTGGTCGCATACCTAAACTGGTGTGGTCGACCACACCTCAGAATAAAGCGACCACAGGAGTCTAGGACATGTGGTCGCAGTTTTTGGCTGTGTGGTCGACGGGATCTACGACCCCATGTTCGACCACAGGAAGTCAAACAGACTCCATGATTAAGAAACCTTCCTAATCTGAAGGGGGTTCTTTCCTAATCTGAGTGAGACTCTATATAGAGGGTTTTCCTTTATATATAGGATTTCCCTTATCCTCTTTCATCCTTTTAGAACTCAAACTGAAAGAGAGAGAAAGAGAAGAGGAGGAAGAGAAGGAGAATTGAAGAAGAAGACTAAGAGGCAAAATTTCAGAGAGAACTCTGAATCTTCAACAAGTTTAAGGTAAGAAAATGTTTCCCACATAAGTCGAATACCTTGAATCGATCATGGAGGAGATAGTGATTCAAAGTGAGAACCCAATCATCAAACCATGGATAAATTCTAAGAGATCCATGGAGGGAATCTATTAGGATGATGGATTGGGTAAAATATGAATTTTAAGCCGTAGAACAATCATAGGAAGGATCATGATGATAAGCCAAGGAATCAAAGCATGAAGGAATTGAGTTGGGAGTGGAAAAGTCGACCATCACATGTGTGGTCGCATGTGTGGTCGCATGATATGCGACAACACGAGACGCATATGATCGACCACATGTGCTCAGGAAGTTCCACGGAGGGTGTGGTCTCATGTGTGGTCGCATGATATGCGACCACACCTTGCGACCACATAGCCTGTGGTCGCACAAACTGAGACCACAGGTACAGCCACACCTGCAACCACTCAGTTTCTGAAAGTCTGAATTGCTGGAAATAAACTCTAATTTATAATCTATAAATTTATTAGGTTTCCAAGTGGTCTAAAAGTGATTTACAAAGCTTAGACGAGGAACAACCATCGACAAAAGGTGAGGGAACAAGACCTAAATTAATTGGCTAATAATAAACTGTTTTACTTATTGAATCCAATGCCATGAATGATTCTATGCTTGTATGCTTGTAATGTGCATTTCACATGTCATCCAATATTCCTGCTATTACTGCTCATGCATATTTAATTCTATTTATTTATAACATGACGATGATGATGATGCTAGGAATAGGCATGTGAATGTATGTGTGTGGTTAATGTGCTTGATGTGAGTGGAGCATCAGGGGGAGGACGTGACATTGTGGTTCATCCTGGTCACCAGAATCTAGCTCTATCTCTACTCAAGTCTTTCCCACTAACATCATCGTATCGCCATTACCTTAGCAGAACTATTACGTCATAGAGCATCAGGGGAGGTGGTCTCGGACCGTGTAGTCTCTGACTCTGCTGAGGGGCCTTAGCTCTATCTCTATGGATGTATTGAGGGATACTGGGGTGAGGCCTTGGATACACTGTTTGGCATTAGGATTGGTTAGTTGCGAGCCCAGTTTGTAAGTCCTCACCAATAAGGGCTTACGTGTTGGTATGGGTAGGGCATCAAGGGAAGTGTTATGCAATGTTTGATCCATGCACTTTAGTTCCATCTCTATTCCATGATGGGTGCATGTGGGACAGCAATGGTGTTTGATCCATTGGGCGGCTTCACACACTCGTGTATAGAGGTGCGGCGGCCACCAATCCTTTCTATAGCACATTACAAACTTATAAACCAGACCAAAGATATGAATTGAATGCATGCATATGTTTGATGCATTGTTTTGTTTGCTCATTGAGCCGTGATGTGTGCTCACCCTTTTGACGTCGAATATTTTAGTTGACGATGCAGGTCCTACCATGGAAGATTATATGAATGTACCAATGTACGAACATGTTGCTGCGACAGATGTGGAAGCAATGGTGGAGTCGCATGATTCATCGTGCGAGTGCAACTCATGTGTTTTCGATTAGATTTAATTGTTGGATTATCAGAACATGTAATTGATTACTTTATTTTATTTTATGTCTTTAGTCATTTGGAGATAATTGGATAATTAATTACGTTATCACTGTTAGATATTCAGTTCATTAATATTAATGACTTCCACTATTATTTATTTACTCTGATTATGGTTGTGGTTGTATCTGATTTAATTAAATGGACACGGCCTATATGAGATCCTGGTTGAACCATTGGTTCATAGACAGTTCATCACACCATTCTGATTTGTTCAGAATTGGGGTGTGACAATACTAGTCTACTCCAAGGACAAAGAAACTCATGTCACAAATTTAAGAGTCGCTCTGCAGCAACTAAGAAAAGAGAAGCTTTACACCAAATTTTCAAAGTGTGGGTTCTGACTAAATGAAGTCGCTTTCTTAGGCCATGTATTATCCGCTGAAGGAATTAATGTGGATCCTAGCAAGATTGAAGCCATTGTAAAATGGGAAGCACCTAAGAATGTTACACAAATTTTTTTTTTAGGTTTAGCTGGTTATTATCGACGATTCGTGGAAGATTACTCTAGAATCGCCGTATCTCTCACCTGTTTGACTAAGAAAGGAGAAAAGTTTGTTTGGACCGACAAATGTGAGGTGGGTTTCCAAACATTGAAAGCTAGATTGATATCAGCTTCCATCTTGACTATTCCGATCCCAGGACAACCATTTACCTTAAACACTGATGCGTCTGGGTTAGGTTTAGGATGTGTACTTATGCAAGGAGAACAAGTAGTTGCATATGCCTCAAGACAACTGAAGACGCATGAGAAGAACTATCCCACTCATGACTTGGAATTAGCAGCAGTAGTACATGCTGTTAAGATGTGGAGACATTATTTGTATGGAGAGAAATTTCAAATTAAATCAGATCATAAGAGTCTTACTCATCTTTTTAATCAGAAGGAGTTGAATATGAGACAAAGAAAATGGCTGGAATTACTGAAGGATTATGATTGCGATATCCAGTATCATCCAGCAAAAGCTAATGTAGTTGTTGACGTACTAAGCAGGAAAGCTATGACAGAATCCCAAGAAAATGTTAGTGCAAATATTACGGCATGTGTCACAGGAAGAGTATTTAATTACGATAAAGAGCAGTTCGTAACTGATATTTCGAATGAATCAACTGACCAAGGGTTTATTCATCTATTCTCAAACATGTTTGCTACATTGAAGATTGTACTTGATCTATTAGACGAAGTGAAAGCCGTTATTAAATGAGACCCTTATCTGAGAACCGTACAAGAAGACATCGAAAAAGGTAGGACTACTCCTGAGTTCACCTTGGACGTTGAAAAGGTACTAAGATATAAAGGGAGAATATGTGTTCCTGAAAATAAAAACTTGGATATCAGACACAGACTAATGAAGGAAGCTCACACCACCGCTTATTCGATACATTCTGGAAGTATGAAGATGTATCATGATCTAAAGAAACTATATTGGTGGAGAGTAATAAAAGCGGATATGGCTAAATTTATGTCTCAATGCCTAAATTGTTAGAGGGTAAAGGCTGAAAGGCAAAGACCTGCAGGATTGTTGCAGTCACTACCAGAACCAGCATGGAAATGGGACTGCATCACTATGGACTTCATTACCGGGTTACCATTGACTCCCCGAGTAGTTGACGCGGTCTAGGTGATTGTGGATCGTTTGACTACGACAGCTTGTTTCATAGTTATACGACCTCAGTATACCCTAGAGAAGTTAGCCAAGCTATATGTGGATAATATTATCCAATTACATGGTGTACCTGAAAGCATTGTGTCCGACAGAGACCCATGCTTTACCTCAAAGTTTTGGGAAGGATTACAGAAGGCTATGGGTACAATGTTGAAGTTTAGCACTACATTCCATCCTCAGACAGACAGACAGTTGGAGCGTATCATTCAGATTTTAGAAGACATGCTTCAAGCTTGTGTCATCGATTTCAAAGGATCATGGGATGAGAAACTACCATTGATTGAGTTCGCCTATCATAACAGTTATCAGGATACTATATAGATGTCACCCTATGAAGCATTGTATGGTAGGAAGTGTCGAACTCTTTTGTTTTGGAACGAAGTCGGAGAGCGAAGAATTGTGGGCCCTGAATTTGTGGAAGAAACTTGCAAAGTAGTCTACATAATTAAGGAAAGAGTTAGAATAGCTCAGAACCGTCAGAAGCAATATGCAGATAATCGACGCAGAGATCTCGAATTCACCATAGGTGATAAGGTATTCATGAAAATATCACCTATGCGAGGCTTAAAATGGTTTGGACAGAAAGGGAAGCTAAGTCTGAGATATGTCGGGCCATATGAGATTATAGCTAAACGTGAGAAAGTGGTGTATCAGTTAGCAATACCCCCATCTATGTCAAGTGTGCATGATGTATTTCATATCTCATTACTGAAGAAGTATGTCAGAGATCCAACACACGTGTTAACAGTGGATCCACCAGGTCTAACTGATGATTTGACATTTGAAGCAGCACCAATCAAAATTACCAGCCGAAAGGTTCAACGCCTACACAATCGTGACATTTATTATGTTAAGGTTACTTGGAGGAGCCAAGATGTAGAAGAGATCACAAGGGAAGAAGAGAATGCTATGCGAAAGCAATATTCTCACCTTTTCGACTCGAAAGGTATGTGCAAATTTCGAGGACAAAATTTATAATAAGAGGGGGGAGTTGTAAGACCTATATTGTACTAACCAGTCTTACCATCTTGTATCAGGTCTTCCTATCATGGTCAGGCCAAGAGGACCAAGTGTGTGAAGAAATCACAAGGCTAGGTATGAAATTGAACCCAAAATCAGTAATTAGGAGCGTGTGGTCACATACCTAAACAGGTGTAGTCGACCACACCTCAGAATAATGCGACCACAGGAGTCTAGGACGTGTGGTTGTAGTTTTTGGCTGTGTAGTCAACGGGTTCTACGACCCCACGTGCGACCACACGATGTCAAATGGACTCCGTGATTAGGAAACCTTCCTAATTTGAAGGGAGTTCTTTCCTAATCTAAGTAGGACTCCATATGGAGGGTTTTCCTCTATATATAGGACGTCCCTTAGTATCTTTCATCTTTTTAGAACTCAAACTGAAAGAGAGAGAAAGAGAAGAGGAGAAAGAGAAGGAGATTTGAAGAGGAAGACTAAGAGAAGGAAATTCAGAGAGAACTCTGATTCATCAATAAGTTTAAGGTATGAAAACATTCCTCATATCAGTTAAATGCCTATAATAGATCATGGAGGAGATAGTTATTCAAAGTGAGATCCCAATCATAAAACCATGGACAAATTCTAAGAGATCCATGGAGGAAATCTATTAGGATGATGGATTATGTAAAAATATGAATTTTAAAACATAAAACAATTATAGGAAGGATCGTGATGATAAGCCAAATAATCAAAACACGAAGGAAGTGAGTTGAGAGTGAAAAAATCGACCATCACTCGTGTGGTCGTAGTTTGATCGACCTTATCGACCACATGCCCTCGGGAAGTTCCAGGGTGGAGTGGTCGCATGATATGCGACCACACACCCTGTGGTCGCATGATATGCGACCACACACACTGTGGTCGCAGAAACTGAGACCACATGTGCAGCCACACCTGTGACCATTCAGCTTCTGGAAGTCTGAATTAATAGAAATAAACTCTAATTTAAAATCTAAAAATTTGTTAGGTTTCCAAGTAGTTTAAAACTGATTTATGAAGCTTGAACAAGGAACAACCATCAACCAAAGGTGAGGGAACAAGACCTAAACTAATTGGCTAATAACAAGCTATTTTACTTATTGAGTCCAATGCCATGAATGATTCTATGCTTGTATGCTTGTAATGTGCATTTCACATGTCATCCAATGCTATTACTGCTCATGCATTTTTAATTCTGTTTATTTATAACATGACGATGATGATGATGCTAGGAATGGGCATGTGAATGTATGTGTGTAGTTAGTGTGTTTGATGCGAGTGGAGCATTAGGGGGAGGATGTGACATTGTGGTACATCCTGGTCACCAGACTCTAGCTCTATCTCTACTCAAGTCTTGCCCACTAACATCGTCGTATCGTCATTACCTTAGCAGAACTATTACGTCGTAGGGAATCAGGGGAAGTGGTCTCGGACCGTGTAGTCTCTGACTCTATCGGGGGGCCTTAGCTCTATCTCTATGGACATATTGGGGGATGCTCGGGTGAGTCCTTGGATACACTATTTGGCATTAGAATTGGTTAGTTGCGAGCCTAGTTTGCAAGCCCTCCCCAATAGGGGCTTACATATTGGTATGGGTAGGGCATCAGGGGAAGTGTTATGCGGTGTTTGATCCAGGCACTTTAGCTCTATCTCTATTCCATGATGGGTGCATGTGGGATGGCATGGTATTTAATCTATTAGACGGATTCACACACTTATGTATGGAGGTGCGATTGCCACCAAACATTTCTATAGCACATTGCAAACTTATAAACCAAACCAAATATATGAATTGAATGCATGCATATATTTGTTGCATTGTTTTGTTTGCTCACTGAGTCATGATGTGTGCTCACCCCTTTGACACCGAATATTTTTAGTTGATGATACAGGTCCTACCGTGGAAGATTATATGAATGCACCAATGTACAGACATGTTGCTGCGATGGATGTTGAAGCTATGGTGGAGTCCCATGATTCGTCATGCGAGTGCAACTCATATGTTTTCGATTAGATTTAGTTGTTGGATTATCTGAACATGTAATTGATTACTTTATTTTATTTTATGTCTTGAGTCATTTGGAGATAATTGGATAATTAATTACGTTATCACTATTAGATACTCAGTTCATTAATATTAAAGACTTTCGTAATTGTTTATTTACTCTGATTATGATTGTGGTTATATCTAGTTTAATCAAATGGGCACGGCCTATATGAGATCCTAGTTGAGCCGTTGATTCATAGATGGTTCATCACATCATTCTGGTTGGTTCAGAATTAGGGTGTGACACCTTTTGTACAAGGAGTTCCCATGTGATTAATCCCCATGATAAAACAGCCCCGAAGTTGAAGCTTCTTCCACTTAGGTTGCACTCCAAAAAGTAGTCTTCGTCAAAATCCCAAAGGCTACAATCAACACTCAAAGAGAAACAGAACAATTCCAATAACTATAAAAATAGAATAAGGTTGGAGGAGAGAGAGAAAGAGATAGAGTTTTATACAGGTTAAACTTGTTGTAACCGTAAGCTATTGGACTCTTTTCATATTAATAGAAGAAGAAATCCCGAATCAATGGGTGTGATGACAAATAGTATCCATCCGACGAATTGTGATGAATGGGTGTGTCAATTGAATAGAAGGTCAAGATTTAATTTTTCCAACGATCATAAAGATCAATGGTTGAGATTAAACTTATTTGAATTTGTATAGGCATGAACGTATCCATTCAAATATGTCATACCCTTCAAAAAAATAGACCAATGCACCCGCACCGACGCCCCTCCAAGCCCGGCCCGTGAAAAGAACCTCGGACCCCCCGGACCCTTCCCTCTAGAGGCATCCTTCAATTTAAGGGCTCAAGATGTTATAGATCACATAATATATATATATGTCCTCAATCTTACCTCTCCAAGCAATGTGGGACTAAAAGAAGTCCAACCTAAAAGCTAAGCCAACCAAAAAATACAAGTGGGAAAATTTCCCTTTAAAACCATAAAACAAAAAGAGCGTCAAAAGTTTGAAACTTTTAGGTTTTTTAAATCTAAAAACCCAACAATTCCCCCACAAGTTTCAAAATTTTGAAAAATGGAAAAGAATGTTAATTGTATTAGGATATATAAGAGACGTCGTCGCAGATGTCTTTTGGACTTGAATCTATACTAGGTCTGATACATCACGCTACAGAGTACGGGTGAAGCCACGCTTCTTGAACCTTTCCTCAGCGGTGTAGCCGACTGACATACCAACCATCCCTTACAATCCGACCCTCGAATAATTCCTTTCGTAAAAGGTGGATATTTTTCTCCGGCCTTGTCCCTATCTCAGATTCATGGATGTTTAGAGAGTTCACCCTTAAAACTCTAATCAGAGATGGCCCCACCTCTTACATCCATTTAGGTCAGCCCATAGTGTAAGACCTGTATCGAACTAATTGGTCTTACCACCTTGTATCAGGACTACCTATCATGGTCGAGCCAAGTGGACCAAGTGCGTGAAGAAACCACAAGATCAGGTATGAAATCAACCCAAAAATAGTCAATTATGAGCGTGTGGTCGCATACCTAAACAGGTGTGATCGATCACACCTCAAAAGATTCCAACCACATGAATTTAGGTCGTGTGGTTGGACATTTTAGAAGGTGTGGTCGACGGATTCTACGACCCCACCACCGACCCCACGGAACCAGTCAAAAACCGAATTTAAGAAACCTTCCTAATCCGAAGGGGGTTCTTTCCTAAACTCATTGGGGGCATATTATGGAGGGTTTTCCTCTATAAATAGGACATCCCTTAGCCTCTTTCACCCTTTTAGAACTCTAATTGAAAGTGAGAGAAAGAGAAGAGAAGAAAGAGAAGGAGAATTGGAGAGGAAGACTAAGGAGGAGGAAAATTTAGAGAAAACTTTGAATATTCAGCAAGCTTAAGGTATGAACATATTTCTCATGTTAAATTAAGAGCCTAGAATAGTTCATGAAGAAGATAGGATTTAGGAGAAACCCAAATCATCCATCCATGGACAAATTCCAAGAGAATCCATGGAGGAAATTATGTGGACAATGGATGGTGTATAAAATAATAGTTTTGAGCCATAGAACAATCATAGGAAGGACTATGATGATAAGCCAAAGGATTCAAACATGAAGGAATGAAATTAAGAGTGAAAGGTTGACCATAACACGTATGGTCGCACGTGAGGT
>CM053269.1:89074395-89206895 GCA_028583415.1 Protea cynaroides
ACCCCTTTAACATAACTGGTGATCCTGAGCTCCCTACCCCTGTCTGTATCATTTGGATCACCCACTACCTAAGGTTGCAATAAAACTGCTTCACCAAAGCAGGACAAGTGCAACCCTCATATGATATCACGAGGAGCCAACCCATGTCACCAAAAGTACCCTCTACATTAAACAAGGCTAGACTAGCCAAGTTTACACAGTGACCCCCTTCCAGCTTTTTATGCTCATAACAAGCATACTGAGCCTCTGCTTCATTAGACCAGAAGAGGATAGGATCATGAGCTCTGGAAACTTTGGTGCGAGTCATGCTATCTGCAAAGACACAGACAAATAGACAAGATATTAGATATGGTGAAAAACTTAAAATTTTGGCATTATAACCGCATGATTTGGCCAAAAGCCTCATTTTTCACCCAAATAGTTGGGCAGGAGGACTTACATATGTTCTAAACCATCCTGCAAGGCTCATACAATTGGAAATTTAAACTAGGAAGATTAAATTGGAAGAAATTTCAATAATTTGAAAAAATCCCAAAAATTAGATCAAAAATGAAAAATTTCAAGTATCTCAAAAACTAACCGATGAAACTCAAATTTTCTTGAGGGCTTTCATCCATTGGGTGGCCAATAGTAAAACCTTCATCCATTGGGTGGCCAATAGTAAAACCCCCAATAAAAATCAAATTTTTACGGTTAGAAAAATTTTAATTTGAAGAAAACGCTATAAATGGAGAAAAACCTAGTTTTGAAAGCTTAAAAATGAGGACCAGTAGAAAACATACCTGAAGGAAAGGAACGGAAGTCGTGAATGGAAGAAATAATCACCAAACACAAGTAGTTGATAATGTAGCAACTCAGGGGAAGCGAGTTGAGTTGAAGGAAAAAGAGAAAGCGGGAAATGACTCCAAAAATTGAGTTTAAAAAACCTGATTTGGGGTCGTGCGGTCGCAAAATTCCACTAAATATGCGACCACACGATCGACCCCACGATCGACCCCAAGCTCTCGGTGAGCTGACAGGGTTTTGTGAGGTCGCATACCCTATGGTCGGACATAGTGCGACCCCACCATCGACCCTACAATGGAAAATACAGTATTTTGACTGAATGACTTGGAAAATTGGAATTTTACATTGATTAGCTGGATTTTGACATGGGAATGACGTCTATTATGATTACCTCACATGTTCTATGATTTTTTCAGACACTACCACCACCAAAACAGGAAATGGCTGGGCGAAGAGTAACCAGGCAAGAACGTAACCCAATTCCACCACCACCACCTGTGGAGGAAGACAGCCATGAATATCCTGAAGAACAAGGGAATCAGAATATGGCACCACCAAGAGCTAATGGCCAGGCAAATCCTACAAACTTGCCAGCACCACCTACAGATTTGGCTACAGTAGTTATGAACCTAGCACAACAGCTGCAGCAGATACAGCAAGTACAAGCCAATATGCAAGCTGCTATGGGAATGGTTTTTCCAGCTGTACATACTACACCTATGCTAGCCAGACAAGCTAGCACAGTACCAGGGGGTAGCAACACGGTACCCCAAGCACCTCAAACGCCAGTTGCACAAGCTCCAGTACAGAACCCTGAGGTAGCCCAAGGTAGTTATCAGTATCTAAAGCACCCTATCGAATGGCTCCTACTGAACTGAAGGAACTGAAGGTGCAATTACAGGAATTACTGGACAAGGGTTATATCAGACCTAGCATATCACCATGGGGAGCGCCAGTATTATTTGTAAAGAAGAAGGACGGTAGTGTTCGTCTGTGTATAGACTATCGTGAATTGAATAAGCTTATAATCAAGAATCGGTACCCATTGCCTCGAATCGATGACTTGTTCGATCAGTTGCAAGGTGCCAAGGTGTTTTTCAAGATTGATCTTCGATCAGGATACCATCAGCTGAAGATTAAGGAAGGTGATATTCCAAAGACAGCATTTAGAACAAGATATGGACATTATGAATTTTTAGTCATGTCTTTTGGATTGACTAATGCACCCGCAACTTTTATGGAACTCATGAATCTGGTATTCCATGATATGTTGGATACGTCGATCATTGTGTTTATTGATGATATATTCGTCTACTCCAAGGACAAGGAAACTCATGTCATGAATCTACGAGCCACTCTGCAGCGACTAAGAAAAGAGAAGCTTTATGCCAAATTTACAAAGTTTGAGTTTTGGCTAAATGAGGTCGCTTTCTTAGGCCATGTTGTATCCGTTGAAGGAATTAAAGTGGATCCTAGCAACATTGAAGCCATTGTGAAATGGAAAGCACCTAAGACTGTTGCAAAAATTAGAAGTTTCCTATGTCTAGCTGGTTATTATCGACGATTCATGGAAGACTACTCCAAAATTTTTGTACCTCTTACCAGTTTGACTAAGAAAGAAGAAAAGTTTGTTTGGACCGAAACATTGAAAGCTAGATTAATATCTGCTCCCATCTTGACTATTCCTATTCTAGGACAATCGTTTACCTTGTACACTGATGCGTCTGGGTTGGGTTTAGGATGTGTACTTATGCAAGGAGAACAAGTAGTTGCGTATGCCTCAAGACAACTGAAGACACATGAGAAGAACTATCCCACTCATGACTTGGAATTAGCAGCAGTAGTACATGTTGTCAAGATATGGACACATTATTTGTATGGAGAGAAATTTCAGATTAAATCAGATCATAAGAGTCTCACTTATCTTTTTAATCAAAAGGAGTTGAACATGAGACAAAGAAGATAACTGGAATTATTGAAGGATTATGATTGCGATATTCAGTATCATCCAGGGAAAGCTAATGTAGTTGCTGATGCATTAAGCAGAAAAGCAATGATAAAATCCCAAGGAGAGGTTAACACAACTACGGCAATGTGTGTTACAGGAAAAGTGTTCCATCATGGTAATGAGCAGTTCGTGATAGATGCACCGGACGGATCAACCAACCAAGGGTTTATTCATCAGTTTTCAAATATGTTCGCAACATTGAAGATTGTACCTGATATAATAGATGAAGTGAAAGCCGCTCTTAGATCAGACCCTTATCTGAGAACGGTACAAGAAGACATCGAAAAAAGTAGGACTATTCCTGAGTTCGCCTTGGACTTTGAAAAAGTACTGAAGTACAAAGGAAGAGTATGTGTTCCTGAAATGGAAAACTTGGACACTAGACATAGACTAATGAAGGAAGCTCACACCACCGCTTATTCGGTACATCCTGGAAGTATGAAGATGTATCATGACTTGAAGAAATTATATTCGTGGAGAGGAATGAAAGCAGATGTAGCTAAATTTGTGTCTCAATGCCTAAAATTGTCAGAGGGTAAAGGCTGAAAGGCAAAGACCTGCAGGATTATTGCAGCCACTGCCAAAACCAGCATGGAAATGGGACTGCATCACTATGGACTTCGTCACCGGGTTACCATTGACTCCCCCGAGTAGTTGACGCGGTCAGGGTAATTGTAGATCGTCTAACTAAAACAGCTCACTTCATAGCTATACGACCACAGTATACCCTAGAGAGGTTAGCCAAGCTATATGTAGATAATATTGTTAGATTGCATGGTGTACCTGAAGCATTGTGTCCGATAGAGACCCACGCTTTACCTCAAAGTTTTGGTAAGGATTACAGAAGGCAATGGGTACAACATTAAAATTCAGTATTGCATTCCATCCTCAAATAGACGGACAATCGGAGCATACCACTCAGATTTTAGAAGACATGCTTCAAGCCTGTGTTATTGATTTCAAGGGATCATGGGATGAGAAACTACCATTGATCGAGTTCGCCTATAACAACAGCTATCAAGCTACTATACAGATGTCACCCTATGAAGCACTGTATGGTAGGAAGGGTCAAACTCCTTTGTTCTGGAATAAAGTTGGTGAACGGAGTATCGTTGGACCAGAATGTGTTGGAGAGACTTGTCGAGTAGTCGACATTATCAAGGAAAGAGTTAGAACAGCTCAGAATCGTCAGAAACAATATGCAGATACTCGACGTCGAGACCTTGAATTCGTTGTAGGTGATAAGGTATTCTTGAAAGTATCACATATGCCAGGTTTAAAACGATTCGGACAGAAAGGGAAGTTAAGTCCAAGATATGTCGGGCCATATGAGATTCTAGCAAATAGTGGGAAAGTGACGTATCAGTTAGCACTACCCCCATCTATGTCAAGTGTGCATGATGTATGTCATATCTCATTATTGAAGAAGTACATCAGAGATCCAACACACGTTATAATAGCGGATCCACCGGGTCTAACTGATGATTTGACATTCAAAGTAGCACCAACTAAAATCACTAGCCGAAAGGTTCAACGTCTATATAACCGTGACATTCATTATGTTATGGACACTTGGAGGAGCCAAGATATAGAAGAGATCACATGGGAAGAAGAGAATGTTATGCAAAAGCAATTTCCTCACCTTTTCGACTCGGAAGGTATGTGCAAATTTCGAGGATGAAATTTTTAATAAGAGGGGGGGAGTTGTAAGACCTGTATCAAACTAACTGGTCTTACCACCTTGCATCAGGTCTACCTATCATGGTCAAGCCAAGTGGACCAAGTGCGTGAAGAAACCATAAGACCAGGTATGAAATCAATCCAAAAATAGTCAATTATGAGCGTGTGCTCGCATACCTAAATAGGTGTGACCGATCACACCTCAAAAGAGTCCAACCACATGAATTTAGGTCATGTGGTCGGACATTTTAGAAGGTGTGGTCGATGGATTTTGTGACCCCACCTCTGACCCCATGGAACCCAGTCAGAAACCAAATTTAGGAAACCTTCTTAATCTAAAGGGGGTTCTTTCCTAAACTCATTGGGACATATTATAGAGGGTTTTTCTCTATAAATAGGACATCCCTTAGCCACTTTTACCCTTTTAGAACTCTAATTGAAAGTGAAAAAAAGAGAACAGAAGAAAGAGAAGGAGAATTGAAGAGGAAGACTAAGGAGGAGGAAAATTCAAAAAAACTCAGAATCTTCAGCAAGCTTAAGGTATGAACATATTCTCCATGTTAAATTGAGAGCCTAGAAGAGTTCATGAAGAAAATAAGATTTAAGAGAAACCCAAATCATCCATCCATGGACAAATTCCAAGAGAATCCAAGGAGGAAATTATGTGGACAATGGATGGTGTATAAAATAATAGTTTTGAGCCATAGAACAATCATAGGAAGGACAATGATGATAAGCCAAAGGATTCAAACATGAAGGAATGAAATTAAGAGTGAAAGGTCAACCATAACACGTATGGTCGCACGTGAAGTTGCATGATGTCCGACCCCACAAGACACACATGTCCGACCACATGCCCTAGGGAAGTTTCTAGGGAGGGTGTGGTCGCACGTGTGGTCGAAGTATTCTGACCCCACCCTGTGACCCCACGCCCTGTGGTCGTAGAAACTGAGACCACAGGTGCTGCCATACCTATGACCCCTCAATTTCTGTTAGTCTAAATACATGAGAATTAATTCTAAATAAAAGCCTATAAACTTGTTAGGTTTTCAAGTGATCTAAGAGTGAATTACAAAGCTTAAACGATGATCTACTATCAATCAAAGGTGAGGGAACAAGACCTAAACTAATTGGCTAATAATAAATTATTTTTGTTTATTGAGTCCAATGCCATGAATGATTCTATGCTTGTATTCGTGTATTGTGCATTTCACATGTCATCCAATATTCCTATTATTACTGTTCATGCATATTTAATTCAATTTATTTATAACATGATGATGATGATGATGTTAGGAATAGGCATGTGAATGTATGTGTATGGTTAGTATACTTGATGCGAGTGGGGCTTCTGGGGGAGGACGTGACATTGTGGTTCATCCTGATCACCAAACTCTAGCTCTATCTCTACTTATGTCTTGTCTACTGACATCGTTGTATCGCCATTACCTTAACAGAACTATTACATCATAGGGCATTAGGGGAGGTGGTCTCGGACCGTATAATCTCTGACTCTGTCGGGGGGCCTTAGCTCTATCTCTGTGGTCATATTGAGGGATGTTGGGGTGAGGCCTTGGATACACAGTGTGACATTAGGATTGGTTAGTTGCGAGCCCAGTTTGCAAGGCCTCGCCAATAAGGGCTTATGTGTTGGTATGGGTAGGGCATTAGGGGAAGTGTTATGCGGTGTTTGATCCGGGCACTCTAGCTCTATCTCTATTCCATGATGGGTACATGTGGGATGACAATGGTGTTTGATCCATTGGGTGGCTTCACACACTCGTGTATAGAGGTGTGGCGGCCACCTATCCTTTCTATTGCACATTACAAACTTATGAACTAGACCAAAGATATGAATTGAATGCATGCATATGTTTGTTGCATTGTTTTGTTTGCTCACTGAGCCATGATGTATGCTTACCCTTTCGACGTCGAATATTTTTAGTTGATGATGCAGGTCCTACAGTAGAAGATTATATAAATGCTCCAATGTACGGGCATGTTGCGATGATAGATGTAGAAGCTTTGATGCAGTCGCATGAATCGTCGTGCGAGTGCAACTCATGTGTCTTTGATTAGATTTATTTGTCAGATTATTCAGAACATGTAATTGATTAATTTATTTTATTTTATGTCTTCAGTTATTTGAGATTATTGGATACTTTATTTATGATATCACTGTTAGATACTCAGTTCATTAATATTAAAGACTTCCGCTATTGTTTATTTACTCTGATTATGGTTTTGGATGTGTATGGTTTAAGCAAAAGGACACAGCCTATTCGAGATCCTAGTTGAACCGTTGGATCATAGACGGTTCATCACACCATTCTGGTTGGTGCAGAATTGGGGTGTGACACATAGTGTGCACCACAGTTAATCCACCCCTACATTCTAGTAGGACACTTGGCTTGATTAGGAGTCCTTATGACTCATCCTCTTTTCATTGTGGTGAATATTACCTTCCCATCTAACCAAAATGAGCAAGTTTTGGTAATACTAATCAAGTCATCTAGTGACTTCGTTCTTACCCATTGAACCTAATTCTAGGGATCTCCTCTTACAAAGGTTGGGTATCCTTTACTTGACTTATGTCACAGGTTTTAGGTTCATTCCTTTAAATGCATCATGTTTTATCTTGGTGGTCTGAGGCTTTGTAAATATGTCTGCCAGATTCAATTCTAACTTTACAAAGTTGAGAGCAAACATATCGTCTAACTAAATTGTGTCTTATTCGAATATCTCCCTTTTCCATTATATACATTACTTTTTGCCTTAGCAGTGGTACCGGTTTAGGCCATAACGGAATTTCATTCACCAAGTTTTTAAGCCATTCGGCTTCTGATCCAGCTTTCTCTAAAGCTATAAATTCTGCTTCCATGGTAGAACTTGTACCACATGTTTATTTAACCGATTTCCAAGAAATCGCTCCACCTCCCAAAGTGAAAACATATCCACTTGTAGCCAATGATTCTTCTATATCAGAAATTCAATTGGCATCACAATATCCTTCTATTACTGTTGGTTTTTCACTATAGTGTATCTCATAGTTTATTATTCCTTTTAAGTATCTTAACAGTCTTACTAAAGCTTCCCAATGCTCTTTTCCAGGGTTATGAGTATGTTGACTCAACTTTTCAACTGCTAAAGCAATATCTGGTCTTGTAGAATTCATCAAGTAAGAAACCGAACCAATGATTTGAGAATACTCCTTTTGAAAAATTGGTTCACCTTTATGTTTTACAAGATAACTATCAGACATCAAAGATGTCTTAACAGATTTATACTTAAAATAACCATACTTTTTTAGTAGATTTTCTACATAATGTGCTTGAGATAATATTATCTCATCACCTTTTCTGATGATCTTGATTCTAATAATTACATCATCTTTTCCATGTTTTTTATATTAAATTTAGACATGAGAAACTTCTTTGTTGTTTCCACTATGTCAAGATTAGATCCCATAATTAACATGCCATCAACATATAATATAATAAACAGACATTTTTCATTTGAAAATTTGCTATATACAAGCCTTTCAAAATTGTTAATAACAAAACCATTTGACACCAAAACACTATCCAGTTTCTCATGCCATTGTTTTGGTGCTTGTTTTAGACCATATAATGACTTAATTAATTTACGCACTTTATGTTCTTGTCCATATGAGATACAACCCTTAGGTTGTCTAATATAAATGTCTTCTTTTAAGTTACCATTAAGAAAATCCGTTTTAACATCCATTTAATGAATAATAAGTTTATATATAGAAGCAATAGAAAAAATAGTTCTTATTATAGCAATCCGAGCAACAGGTGAAAAAGTATCAAAGAAGTCTGTATTTTGTTTTTGTTTAAAACCTTTACCACCAATAATGTTTTAAATTTGTCAAGAGATCCATCTGGCTTAAGTTTTTTCTTAAAAATACACTTGGTAGCCAAAGTCTTTGTACCAGGTAGAGTGTTTACCAATTCCTAAGTATGATTCTGTATAATAGAATCCAATTCACTTTTTATAGCCTCTTTTCAAAATATAGCATCAGGAAATATTACAGCATCCTGATATGTTAATGGATCTCTCTCAACAAAGTAAACAAGCTGTAAGCACCCCATTTTTTCCCTCCCCAGCCAAACAGAACTTTATTGGTGTATAGGCAGTAAGAGAGCGGAGGGGGATGAAAATTTGGAAAGTATAGGGGAGGCGAGTGAAACTCTCTCAAACCAATAGTCGATCAATTCCTCTATGCTCTCTATGGTATTGTGGGCTGAGCCAGATTGTCCCCAATGTACAAGAGTCTTGGTGGGCATATTCAGAAGGGTTGCGGGTCAATTCAAGGTTTGGACGCTAAGCGAAGATTTCAAAGCTGATTTTGGCAGGCCCTACAACAAGGTCATGGAAATACCTTCGAAATGATACCAGAATCACTCAATTCCGATATCAAACGAAGAAGATGTCGTGATTTTAGTCGGATTGAAATTGGCTTATTAAATCCAAGGGCTTTTCTGTAAATTATCATAAATTAAGGATTTATTGGGCAAATTATCGTGATTTAAATCGATCGGACTCCAATTCTTCATATCTTGATCATCCGAAGTCCGAATCAGGCGATTCAAGCGCCACTGTGCTCCATTGTCCGTCCTCTTCAAAGTGGACGTAAAGAATTTTGGACAGAAGCCGTCGGCGGGTCCCATGCAAAGTTGCTAGCCGAATTATCGTCAAAGCTTCAATTCTTCATATTTTGTTCATCTAACGTCCGAATCAGGCGATTCGAGTACCAATGTGCTCCTTTGTCCGTCCTCTTCAAAGTGGACGTGGAAGATCTGAGACAGAAGCCGTCGAAATTTTTCATGCGGAATTGCAAGCTGAGAGGATCCATAATAGAGAGAGAAATCGATCCAGTCCATTCTTACTCAGCCCAACCCAGCTCAAGCCCAATTTAGTCCAATCCCGTCGAACTCAACCAGTTCAACCTGACCCAACCCAAACCGGCCCAGATCGAGTCGGGTCGGCCCATGTGTATGCACTTTATGTATATTTTATATACTATATACATTTATATATTATATAATATATGTTTTATATATGTTATATTATATATATTTTTATATATTATATTATTATATTATATATATAAAGTATGTATAAAGAGAGGGAGTGGGAATCCAACAAGGCAAGAGAGAGAGAGAGGGAAAGAGAGAGAATGGGAAGAGAAAAGAGGAAACCGTGTATATATATATATATATATATATATATATATATATGTATATATATATTTATGTTCGGTCAAGGTTAAGAAGAGAGAGAATGGGAAGAGAGAGAGAGGGAGGAAGAGAGAGAGAGGAAGAGAGAGGAAGAGGGGAGAGAGAGAGAGGAAGAGAGAGAGAGAATGGGAAGAGAGAGAGGGAGAAAGAGAGAGAACGGAAGGAAAAAAGAGGGAGGGAAAGATGGGGGTGCTGCCACCTCCACCTTCCCCATACCCATTTCCCCCAAAAAAAACCGCCAGCCTCCTCTCCTTCACATCACCCCTCACCGCCACCTCCTCCTTGAGCCCCTTGCCACCTCCTCCTCTCCTTGAGCCCCACCACAATACCCCATCTTCCCATGCTACCAACTCCTTCACCAACCATGGTGCCTCACCGCCACCTATCCTCTTGAGCCCATCGAAGCCACCTGCTACCTTGAGCCCCAAGACCACCACCTGCCCAAGCCACCTCCATTCGACACATACCGAACCCCAGCCATAGAATCCGGAAAGGGAGAAAGTGAGGAAGAGGAGAGATAAAAGGAGGAGGAGAGTGAGACCTGAAAAAAAAAAGAGGGGGGTGGAGGCGAACCAGAGAAAAGAAAAAAAAAAGAGGGTGAGTGAGACCCGAGAAGAAAGAGAGAGAGGCAGAGAGAAGGGGAAGAAGGCAGCAGCAGCAGAGCTGCCGCTGCCGTGGAGAAAAAGG
Source organism: Protea cynaroides (assembly GCA_028583415.1). Lineage (NCBI taxonomy): Eukaryota > Viridiplantae > Streptophyta > Magnoliopsida > Proteales > Proteaceae > Protea > Protea cynaroides. The sequence goes on from CM053269.1 coordinate 89,084,821, forward strand.
AGCAGCAGCTCTGCTGCTGGTCCATGGAGTAAAAAAAAAAAAAAAAAGAGGCAGATGAGGAAGAAGAAGATGGCAGCAGCAGAGCCGCCGCCACCGAAGAAAGAGGGAGCAGCAGCTCTGCTGCTGGTCCATGAAGAAAAAAAAAAAAGCAGAGAAGGGAGAGGAAAGAGAGAGAGGCAGAGAGAAGGGGAAGAAAGCAGTAGCAGCAGAGCCGCCGCTGCCGTGGAGAAAAAAGGAGCAGCAGCTCTGCTGCTGGTCCATGGAGTAAAAAAAAAAAAAAAAGAGGCAGATGAGGAAGAAGAAGATGGCAGCAGCAGAGCCGCCGCCACCGAAGAAAGAGGGAGCAGCAGCTCTGCTGCTGGTCCATGACGGAAAAAAAAAAAAAAAGAGGCAGAAGAGGAAGAAGAAGAAAGCAACGGCACTGCCGCCGCTGCCTTGGAAGAAAGAGGAGCCTCACTGCTGCTCGTCCCCAAAAAAAAAAAAAATAGAAATAGAAAAAAAGAAGGAGCAGCCATCGTCGGCGAACCTTCGATCATCTCGCGACGTCATACGATGGCCATCGTCGACGCCTCGAACCAGGTTAGTTTCTTTTCTTCTTCTCGGTTCATATCTAACCATTTTGTTTCGTTTGTTTTATTCTTGATTTCTTGCATGTTTCTTGATTGGTATTTGCATATTGTGTACATTTTTTTGTATTTAATCTTTGATACCATGTATATTATTTTAATCAGATCTGGTCCATTGATGTTAAATTCGATCTTGATCACGATTAATTTAATTTTAGTTAAATCTGATCCCATTGATTTGTGAATGATTATGATTAAATCTGATCCCATTGATCCCACCATCACAGGATTCACATCACAATCGTGTGATCCCTTTACCACATGATTCACATCACAACCACTTGATCCCACCATCTCTTACACCATTGATCAGTTATCACAACCATTCCAGCCATGTGTTTTAATGTCATAGATCTGATTTATGTAATGAAAATTTGATCCGACCAGGAGATTGAAATTAGTGTAATTTGGTTCGACCATATGATTGGAATTTTAATGTGGGTGATCCAACCACATGATCTGAATTTTATGAGAATTAATCGTGACCATATAATTGGAATTTTCATGAGTAGATCATAGCCACTGATCTAAAATTTTGATGTGATTTTAATTAATTCGAACCGTTAGATGATCTTTGGAAGTGATGTTAATCAATCTGAATGGTTGGATTATGACTTTGATTTGATCTTGAATGATTTGAACCGGATTGGTGATTTTCTTATTGTGAGTAATTTTGAGTGATTATGAACCATTGGATTTTTGATCATGAGTGATTTGGTGAATCAACCCGGCAATCGACATTTATTTTTATGATCGAGCGGTTAGATATGATCTTGGAATTTGAACCGTTGGATTCATTGAATTTAGGCGAATATCGGTCGTTTAGGGCCGAGCCATTGATTTCTTAGTCTGATCATGATTATATCTTGATAGGAGATCTAAGCCATAGATCATAGCTATTTTGACGAGATATGAATCATTGATCACGATTATAACTTAATGTGAGATCTGGGCCGTTGATCTTGGCTGTTTTGATGAATCTAAGTGTTGATCATGATCATCATTTTTGAAGAGATATAACCGTTAGATTGAGGATCTGATATCGTCTATGTCGTTATATCCATGCATCTATCATGTCCCTTGATTACGTTGTCATATTATGCGCTACCCAGCTCACATGCTTACAATGCTAGCTTTGTGCACACTGCCATGCTGATCTGCTTGCTAATGCCATGATTGAATGATGTTTATGTTGGCAAGAATTTACTTTTCGCTGCACCCTAGTCGAACTGCCGTGCATGTACACTGATAGAAGACATTCTTAGGTGTGGGGACGTGCATATAGGCACCCACATTCATGGGAAGGGTAATAATGGAAAATGATAAAATTCTTAATCAAGAATCATGAAGCCTAGCCCAACAATTTCAAAATCAGGGTTGTAAGTGACAAGGGTAGTTTAGAACGATCCCTACCCCTCAGTTCATTTCCCCTAGGATGCAGAATCTAGATAGGTGTAATGTGAATCCAACCACAGATCATCTAGGATTATCTTTCGGTCCGACTGGACCGCCCATATTCTGACCCAAGTGGGTCACCCAATGAACAGTGCCAGTTCGAACTACGCGGATCCTGATTCTCAGGTCAATACCCTGAGATACGTAGGTAGTCTGGGAAACTCCCAGATACGGTTCCACACATCAATCAATGTGCCCACAAACATCACTCCTTGAGAGTACAAACCCTACTCCCTGAGAGTACAAACCCTATTCCCTGAGAGTACAAACATCACTCCCTGAGAGTACAAACATCACTCCCTGAGAGTACAAACCTTACTCCCTGAGAGTACAAATCCAACTCCCTGAGAGTACAACCCTACTCCCTGAGAGTACAAACCTTACTCCCTGAGAGTACAAACCTTACTCCCTGAGAGTACAATCCAACTCCCTGAGAGTACAACCATCACTCCCTGAGAGTACAAACCTTACTCCCTGAGAGTACAAACCTTACTCCCTGAGAGTACAAACCTTACTCCCTGAGAGTACAAATCTTACTCCCTGAGAATACAAACCTTACTCCCTGAGAGTACAAACCTTACTCCCTGAGAGTACAAACTCTACTCCCTGAGAGCTACACCCTACTCCCTGAGAGCCATACTCTACTCCCTGAGAGCCACACTCTACTCCCTGAGAGCCACACTCTACTCCCTGAGAGACATACCCTAGCCCTTGAAGTTACCCAATCCACCCAAAAAACGAACTACGTCGTACCTGATTTCTAGGACCTCTGGAATACGTAGGCAACTTAGACGACCCTCCAAGTACGGTATCCCATCTTAGTATCCTTAGGTCCCCCATATCCATATCCGTATCCATATCCTCATTCACTTCAATCCATTTAGGCTATCTCTAGATTCAATCTCAATCATCATCAGGCATAAACTTCAACTTAAATAAATTGAATCTAAGAAATCTTAATCATAATCCACATCCATAAACCTTAATCACTTTCTGCTTCGAACTACGTTTTTGGACTTGATTTCCAGGATTGGAATACGTAGGAAATTTGAGATGTTTTGGACATCTCAGATTTAGTCCATCACCGAACCATCTTTGGTTCGGTTCATTGTATATTATTTTGTTTGTTTTCTTACTTTGAGAACATGTTTGGCTGAACTTAAGCTAGAAGAACTTAGAAACTTGGCATGGGATCCCCCATGAGCCCTACTCATCATCCATTGACCATGAACAGTCAGAACCATAGAGTCTAAGGAAAGTAGAATCACATAGGAGGCCGATTTTTGGATCGGGCAGTTTTGGGTGCCTAACACTTTCCCAAACTGTACTTTGAACGCTTACCCGTTCTCTGTTGGACCAAAGCCGATATGTTGGGTCATGAGTCAATAGAAGTCTTATCTCAGGATGAGGCTACATATTTAGGTCCTAGACCTTAATCTAGGTGGCAACTCCAAATCATTCACCGTCCATTCAGCGTGGGTGGACATCACTATCCTCACAGTGGCGACTCCACTGGGGACTCCACGTTCAGACTCCTGATTCACTTTTCTTACATTGATTGACTCACATTGGATGCTAGATCTAGGGCTACTATATTTATGATTGTACATATTGTTTTGGGGGGTTTGGGTTCTGTCACACATCGTGCTATTAGCCGACCCGGGTCCTCATGAATATGGGATCGCCCGCTAGGTGAAAAGCACAACCTTGACACGTACCTTGTAAAAGTCTCGACTGTGGAGAGCCTCTGACGTTTGTTTCTCGGGTCCGCCCGGGAGGCGTTATACTTCTCTAGGTCATTTGACATTTTGCAAAATGGTATATTAAAAGGAATCGAGGGGCCCATGATTCACCGTGTAGACGGGAATAGGTCAACTCCTCGTCAAGGTAGCCTTTGCCGGTCCTAACCCAGAGTGAACCACATGCGTGTTATTTTTGGTTCATCCCTGAACTGACTATGTAAATTCCAACTCAATTACGACATCTGTGCCTATGACGTCGAAGTTCTGCCCGTTTTGATTCTCGATTTATCAACATGTTCGGATTCACACTTAAGGATTCATATGTCGAACCTCTCATTGTTGATACATCAAGTCTTAAAAACAATCGAAAAATCTCTATCATGGCATGGATATTATGATCGAATGGGAGTTTACCAGTTTGTTCAGTCATGAACCGCCTTTTGCTAACTTATCTCTTATGAAAGTTTAAGGATGAGCATATTCATTTCAATTTCTTTGTTTTTGATAAATCAAGTGGTTGGACCTTGTCACCCCACTGACCCGTTTTGGGTCAAGAGGCCCAAGCTCGATCACGTGATCATTCAAAGCAATTAAATTGACGCAAATAATGTTTGTTTAAGGGGTTTCATAAGAGAGCTAACATTTGTATGGTTGAGTCAGCTCTGTTTGTGCATGTTAATTCCTTTCTGTCCTATCTCCATTCCAAACGTCTTAACACTTGTCAGCTTTGGCCTGTCCCGATATCTACTTAAAGGTTAACCTAAACCATAACCATTTCTACTCTGTAGGTCTGGGATTCCATTATTGTGAAATTGTCTAGAGTGTTTGCACCTGAACCTATTGGCCCTACCTTGTCCATACCAGTTGAAGCAATGGGTGATGGACCAAATCAGGTTCCAAGAGCTACAGATGCCAGAATTGAGAGGGTAGTTGATATCATAGAAGTGATGGTTACCATGATTCAGAATCTACAGATGCAATTGCAAGTCCAAGCGTCAACCATTGAGAGAATGAATTTGGTACACCCACAAGGATTGAGTACCTCTAAGCAAGTTATGCCACAGTGTTTCTCAGAACCTGCATTGGAAGACATAGAGGAGATTGTGTATCAGAAACCTTTGGTCATTCAAAAAGCTCCCACATTCCGAAAGCTGAATGAGGAGGATGTCCCTTCCAGGGATAGACTGAACAGATCAGAGGAATTGCTAAGAGCTATGAAGGCATGGGATGATCAGATAATCTGCCAAAGAGCTTTCCCTCCTAGAAGGAATCAGTCAGTGGCACAGACTACCAACATTAATGCTAATCCATTGATCTCAAGGAATCAGAACCACACTCCTGCTCCGCAAAGGTTGGAAAATAAAAGGCAGTTTACAGATTTGGGCATGACCAAAAATAGGGCTCTGAAAGTATTGGTACAGGCTGAAAAATTGAAGGTACTCACACCTCATCCTCTGCCATGTCCACTTCCACTGAAGTTTTGAATGGATTTATTCTGCAAATATCATAACCAACATGGTCACCATACTGAAAATTGTAACACTCTGAGGCATGCTATACAAGACCTGATAGATGCAGGAGAAATTGAGATCCGAGCTAGACATAAATCAATGAAAAATGGTCCTCCCCTTCCCCATCACACAGTCAATGGGGGGAGGCATGGGTTCCAATTGAGACAGTCCAATCTGAAATCGATGGAAGCGTCACATCTAGTGACCAAATGAACAAGGTCTCAATCCAAGAAGTGGCAGCTTGGGCAGGGGATATACTTTTCAGAAGTCTCTCAGTACAAGGTGACGATGGGGCAGAATGATAAGGGATCAGAAGGGAATGCAGCCCAAGATATCAATCTCAGAGGATTCCAAGTCAACAACAACATCATGGCAATCACAGAATCAAATCCCTCAGGTTTGGACTGGGGTATGCCCCTACCAACCAAGATCTGAAACTGATAGAGGAGAAGCAGAGGAGAGAAAATGATACATTTTGAAAGCTTGAGAGGAAAGGTCCAACAAAGGCAGCAGACAAGAGTCACAGAAGATGGCAACCATATGAGGACAGATGAACCGGTCTATCAAGCACACGGTTAAAGATAGATGAGGATGAGCAGATCACTCCATACTTGAAAACAATCAATGGGAACTTCGTCAAAGAATGAGAGGACATTGCATTTATGTGGTTTCTCTGAACCACGGCTGGATAGAAACCTCCAAAGACAGGAACCCGATTTTTGAGTTTTTCTTCGACTGCACCATTGGCTAGATAGAGATGGAAGAAATCAAGATTTGAAGGTTGAGCAAGGAACAAAAGTCATAAACAAAGGCGATCGACATCGACAATCTGTTCGACGAGGACCAAGTTCTAATGCTCACTGGGGAAGACCAAGATGGAGATCCTGATCCACAACAATTCATACTCCCTATCAATGGAATGATCCCCAAACTGAAGTTTTTTTATGTTTTGTTTACCCGAAGAGTTTGTCATGTAATCACTATAGTATGGCCATGTATGGGCCCAAAGTCTATGAGTCCTTAAATAGGTTGAATCTTTTGATAGTGTTGACTTCGTTCCATTTGGAACCTCCTCTTATGTACCTCTGTTTTCAAGCGTTAATAAAGAAATTTTTTTTTCAATTTTGCTATGTCTACTTCTTCCAATCTCTCGTTTTTTAACTCTAACTTTGATAATGATAAGAATAATGAACTGTATCCTAAAATTTTGCAATCCATCAAAGCCTCGGAAGAGAAGAAAGCCCAACCTGTTGGCGAGGATTTCAAGATGATCAATCTCGGCACGGAGAAGCAATTACAAGAGATCAAGATTGGTATAACCTTGATAGAAGAGGAGATAGCCCATTTGACAGAATTATTGAAGGGATTCCAAGAGGAATTTGCATGGTCTTATGAAGATATGACAAGCATAAACCCAGAAGTGGTACATCACAAGATACCCTTGATCCCTAAGGTAAAGCTGCATAAACAGAAGTTGAGTTGGTTGAAACCTGAGCAGACTTTAAAGACTGAGTAAGATACCATGAAGCAGTTCAATGTCAGATTCTTGGAAGTATCAAAATACCAAGAATAGTTGGCCAATGAAGTTACTGTGCATAAGAAGGATGGCTGATTGAGAGTATGTGTTGATTACAAGAATTTGAATAAGGCTAGTCCTAATGATGATTTCTTTCATTGCCAAAGGTAGATATCCTAGTCGATGACACAGTCAACCATAGAAGGCGTGGATCTGGGGTATGACTAATAGATCCAAAAGGGGAGTTCGTGTCATTCTCGCTTTGATTAGAATTCAAGTGTACAAGCAATACTGCGGAGTACGAAGCTTGCATCACGAGACTTAGAGCAGCCCTTACGATCAACATCAAGAAGTCGAAGGTTTGTGAGAACTTGTCCATCATTGTCTACCAAGTTAGAAGGAATTGAAGAAAAAAAAAAAAACCAAAGATGAAAAATTGATACCGAATCAGCAGTATACAATCAATTTGGCTCAAGAGTTTACAAAGATGAGTTCGACTATTCTCCAAGGGACACAAAAAAAAACTTACGCCGATGCATTAGTCACTTTGGCTTCAATGATCGGTGATGATCCTGTCGAATGCACAAGGCCCTTGGTGATCGAAAGAAGAAGACAACCAACATATGTAGAAGTCAATGCACTGACAGTTGATGGTAGACCTTGGCTTGCACTCATAGTAGACTTCATTGGAGAAGGCATATACCCTACGGAAGCAACAACAAGAGAGAAGAAGTCATTAAGATGACATGCTATGTAGTTTATCCTTTGTGAAGGTATCCTTCATAAGAGATCCTATGATGGGGTATAATTGGACTTTGTCGACGAAGAGCAAGCATAAACCTTCATTGAGCAGATACATCAAGGAGTCTGTGGGCCTCATACTGAATGCCTGGATGCTTGCAAAGAAGATTCTGAGAATGGGATATTATTGGAATACAAAGGAAGCAGACTGCGCGGAGTTTGTGAAGAAGTGTCACAAATGCCAAATCTTTGCCAACTCGATACATATACCACCTACGGAATTACACACTCTCAGTTCCCCCTGGCCATTTTCAACTTGGGGTATAGATGTGATCGGAAGATTCACCCAAAGGCGTCAACTGGGCATGAGTTCATTTAGTAGCCATCGACTACTTTACCAAGTGGGTGGAGGCTCAATCATACGACAAGCTCACTGCGAATAAGGTAGCCAAGTTCCTTCAAGAGCATATCATCTGTTGGCATGGGATGCCTCATCTCAGATCAGGGTCAACACTCCAGAGGAAAGGTACAAGAATTGTGTAAGAATTTCAGTATCCAAAAGCATCGTTCTTCCCCTTACCGGCCACAAATTAATGGAGCAGTAGAGGTCGCTAACAAGAACGTCAAGGTCATCTTCCAGAAAATGGCAGAGTCACACACTAACTGGGCAGATAAGTTACCATATACACTATGGGCCTACAGAACTTCTATAAGGACCTCTACTGGAGCCACACCATATTCTCTGGTATATGGTATGGAGGCAGTACTCCCGGTAGAAATGGAAGTACCATCCTTGAGGATCCTAATGGATTCCCAAATCCCTGAGGCTGAATGGCTTCGATCCCATTATGAAGAGTTGAGTCTCATTGACGAAAGGAGGATGAAAGCAGCTGATAATGCAAAGAAATACCAACAGAGAATGGCCATCACTTTCAACAAGAAGGTCAGATTTCGTCACTTGGCGTTAGGAGATCTTGTTTAAAGGAACAAAGAGCACCTATCCATGACCCTAGGGGTAAGTTCCGTCCGAACTGGAGCGGGCCATTCATAGTGAAGGAAATTTTACCAGGAAAGGCAGTTCGACTGATAGATCTGGACGGTGAAGAGCTACAATATCTGACCAACCTCGATCAGTTGAAGTGGTATCATGTTTGACCTCTTCACCCTCAAAAAAAAAAAAAAAAGAGGAGGGTGCAGCTGGTTACGAAAGTCGGGTGCAGTTGGTCACGAAAGTCGACCGTTTTGGATGAACTTCACGACAGGTTTGGGCTGGATTCTCTAAAGAGGTTATTACACCCCACCACTCAGGATTGGTTCCATCATCTTGTCATTATTAAAGGAAGAACTTCCCGCTTTCTGGCTGAACTCTTTCATCCGTTCATCTATCCAACGGATTTCCCAAGAGTCACATATTGAGCCCATCTTTCATATCTCTTGATATCAACCCTAGTGGGTGTGTCATTCCAAAAACAATTATAATGATAATCTGGCTAGAACTTTTATCTGTCGTTCATTACATTCAACGGCGTCCAAAGGTTCCAAAGAGCCCTTCATTCTATAAGCCCATAAAGTGGTATCTCCTCGGAGAGATCTACCATTCCACATAAACAACCAAAAGATCCTCCTGATGGGAATCTCATCTGGATAGCTTCATATCAGCCAAATTTGGCCTTCGTTTCTCTCACCTGACTTGTGACTTAGAAACTTAGGTCCAGACAAGGTCATACAGATACACACATTTCATGCACAACTCACTAAGATTTTCAATGTATCTATAAGATTAAAAAAAAAAAAAAAAAAGAAGTTCCAATGATTCCCCTACCAATTCTGTTGTGATTCAGGATTTTTTCTAAGTCGTTCTAGTGAGTGTTTAAGAACTTCTACTCGTCAGACAGAATGGCCATGATGGATAAGGCCTCGAGAGAGAGTGGAGTTGGCATAAAGAACTTGCTGAAGATAATTTTTTTTCCTAAGGAAGGTCAACTTGTCTCCTTCTCCAAATGGTGATAGTAAAGCATGTGCCCAAGTTTGTCAAAAGTGGCTATTCAGTGCAGAGGTACAGATGGCCCACATGTTCAAGAAGGTTTCGTCTCTCTCCGTTATGAGTGGCAAAAATGTGCTTCTTTGTCTTTACCCTCAATTGATACAATCTCGGGTAAAGAGGGGTATCTGTAAGCACCCCATTTTTGCCCTCCCCAGTCAAACAAAACTTTATTGGTGTATAGGCAGTAAGAGAGCGGAGGGGGATGAAAATTTGGAAAGTACAGGGGAGGCGAGTGAAACTCTCTCAAACCAATAGTCGATCAATTCCTCTATGCTCTCTATGGTATTGTGGGCTGAGCCAGATTGTCCCCAATGTACAAGAGTCTTGGTGGGCATATTCAGAAGGGTTGCGGGTCAATTCAAGGTTTGGACGCTAAGCGGAGATTTCAAAGCTGATTTTGGCAGGCCCTACAGCAAGGTCATGGAAATACCTTCGAAATGATACCAGAATCACTCAATTCCGATATCAAACGAAGAAGATGTCACGATTTTAGTCGGATTGAAATTGGCTTATTAAATCCAAGGGCTTTTCTATAAATTATCATAAATTAAGGATTTATTGGGCAAATTATCGTGATTTAAATCGATCGGACTCCAATTCTTCATATCTTGATCATCCGAAGTCCGAATCAAGCGATTCAAGCGCCACTGTGCTCCATTGTCCGTCCTCTTCAAAGTGGACGAAAAGAATTTTGGACAGAAGCCGTCGGCGGGTCCCATGCAAAGTTGCTAGCCGAATTATCGTCAAAACTTTAATTCTTCATATTTTGTTCATCTAACGTCCGAATCAGGCGATTCGAGTACCAATGTGCTCCTTTGTCCGTCCTCTTCAAAGTGGACGTGGAAGATCTGAGACAGAAGCCGTCAAAATTTTTCATGCGGAATTGCAAGCTGAGAGGATCCATAATAGAGAGAGAAATCGATCCAAGTCCATTCTTACTCGGCCCAACCCGGTTCAAGCCCAATTTAGTCCAATCCCGTCGAACTCAACCAGTCACGACCCAACCCAAACCAGCCCAGATCGAGTCGGGTCGGCCCATGTGTATGCACTTTATGTATATTTTATATACTATATACATTTATATATTATATAATATATGTTTTATATATGTTATATTATATATTTTTTTATATATTATATTATTATATTATATATATAAAGTATGTATAAAGAGAGGGAGTGGGAATCCAACAAGGCAAGAGAGAGTGAGAGGGAAAGAGAGAGAATGGGAAGAGAAAAGAGGAAACCGTGTATATATATATATATATATATATATATATATTTATTTATTTATTTATTTATTTATATATTTATATATATTCATGTTCGGTCAAGGTTAAGAAGAGAGAGAATGGGAAGAGAGAGAGGGAGGAAGAGAGAGAGAGGAAGAGAGAGAGAGAATGGGAAGAGAGAGAGGGAGAAAGAGAGAGAACGGAAGGAAAAAAGGGAGGGAAAGATGGGGGTGCTGCCACCTCCACCTTCCCCATACCCATTTCCCCCAAAAAACCGCCAGCCTCCTCTCCTTCACATCACCCCTCACCGCCACCTCCTCCTTGAGCCCCTTGCCACCTCCTCCTCTCCTTGAGCCCCACCACAATACCCCATCTTCCCATGCTACCAACTCCTTCACCAACCATGCTGCCTCACCGCCACCTATCCTCTTGAGCCCATCGAAGCCACCTGCTACCTTGAGCCCCAAGACCACCACCTGCCCAAGCCACCTCCATTCGACACATACCGAACCCCAGCCATTGAATCCGGAAAGGGAGAAAGTGAGGAAGAGGAGAGATAAAAGGAGGAGGAGAGTGAGACCCGAAAAAAAAGAGGGGGGGGGTGGAGGCGAACCAGAGAAAGAAAAAAAAAGAGGGTGAGTGAGACCCGAGAAGAAGAGAGAGAGGCAGAGAGAAGGGGAAGAAGGCAGCAGCAGCAGAGCTGCCGCTGCCGTGGAGAAAGAGGCAGCAGCCTGCTGCTGGTCCATGGAGAAAAAAAAAAAAAGAGGCGAGGGAAGAAGAAGATGGCGCAGCAGAGCCGCCGCCACCGAAGAAAGTGGGAGCAGCAACTCTGCTGCTGGTCCATGAAGAAAAAAAAAAAAACAGAGAAGGGAGAGGAAAGAGAGAGAGGCAGAGAGAAGGGGAAGAAAGCAGTAGCAGCAGAGCTGCCGCTGCCGTGGAGAAAAAAGGAGCAGCAGCTCTGCTGCTGGTCCATGGAGTAAAAAAAAGAAAAAAAGAGGCAGATGAGGAAGAAGAAGATGGCAGCAGCAGAGCCGCCGCCACCGAAGAAAGAGGGAGCAGCAGCTCTGCAGAGCTGCTGGTCCATGAAAAAAAAAAAAAAAAAAAAGAGGCAGAAGAGGAAGAAGAAGAAAGCAACGGCACTGCCGCCGCTGCCTTGGAAGAAAGAGGAGCCTCACTGCTGCTCGTCCCAAAAAAAAAAAAAAAAAAAAAGAGAAATAGAAAAAAAAAGAAGAAGGAGCAGCCATCGTCGGCGAACCTTCGATCATCTCGCGACGTCATACGATGGCCATCGTCGACGCCTCGAACCAGGTTAGTTTCTCTTCTTCTTCTCGGTTCATATGTAACCATTTTGTTTCGTTTGTTTTATTCTTGATTTCTTGCATGTTTCTTGATTGGTATTTGCATATTGTGTACATTTTTTTATATTTAATCTTTGATACCATGTATATTATTTTAATCAGATCTAGTCCATTGATGTTAAATTCGATCTTGATCACGATTAATTTAATTTTAGTTAAATCTGTTCCCATTGATTTGTGAATGATTATGATTAAATCTGATCCCATTGATCCCACCATCACAGGATTCACATCACAATCCCTTTACCACATGATTCACATCACAACCACTTGATCCCACCATCTCTTACACCATTGATCAGTTATCACAACCATTCCAGCCATGTGTTTTAATGTCATAGATCTGATTTATGTAATGAAAATTTGATCCGACCAGGAGATTGAAATTAGTGTAATTTGGTTCGACCATATGATTGGAATTTTAATGTGGGTGATCCAACCACATGATCTGAATTTTATGAGAATTAATCGTGACCATATAATTGAAATTTTCATGAGTTGATCATAGCCACTGATCTAAAATTTTGATGTGATTTTAACTAATTCGAACCGTTAGATGATCTTTGGAAGTGATGTTAATCAATCTGAATGGTTGGATTATGATCTTGAATGATTTGAACCGTTGGATTTTCATTGTGAGTAATTTTGAGTGATTTGAACCATTGGATTTTGATCATGAGTGATTTTAATCAATCTGAGCGGTTGGATTATCATGATGAGTAATATGGACCGTTAGATCATCTTTGGAAATGATTTAAATGAATCTGAATGGTTGGATTATGATCTTAAGCGATTTGAACCGTTGGATTGTCATCGTAAGTGATTTTGGTGAATCTAAACCGTTAAATCTTGATCATGATTATTTTTTATGAATCTGAACGGTTAGATTATGATCTTGAGTAATTTGAACCGTTGGATTGTCATCGTGGGAATTTTGACTGATATAAACTTTTGAATCTGGATCATAATTGATTTAGGCGAATCTGAGCCATTGATTTCTTAGTCTGATCATGATTATATCTTGATAGGAGATCTAAGCCATAGATCATAGTTATTTTGACAAGATATGAGTCATTGATCACGATTATAACTTGATGTGAGATCTGGGCCGTTGATCTTGGCTGTTTTGATGAATCTAAGTGTTGATCATGATCATCATTTTTGAAGAGATATAACCGTTAGATTGAGGATCTGATATCGTCTATGTCGTTATATCCATGCATCTATCATGTCCCTTGATTACGTTGTCATATTATGCGCTACCCAGCTCACATGCTTACAATGCTAGCTTTGTGCACACTGCCATGCTACTCTGCTTGCTAATGCCATTATTGAATGATGTTTATGTTGGCAAGAATTTACTTTTCGCTACACCCTAGTCGAACTGCCGTGCATGTACACTGATAGAAGACATTCTTAGGTGTGGGGACGTGCATATAGGCACCCACATTCATGGGAAGGGTAATAATGGAAAATGATAAAATTCTTAATCAAGAATCATGAAGCCTAGCCCAACAATTTCAAAATCAGGGTTGCAAGTGACAAGGGTAGTTTAGGACGATCCCTACCCCTCAATTCATTTCCCCTAGGATGCAGAATCTAGATAGATGTAATGTGAATCCAACCACAGATCATCTAGGATTATCTTTCGGTCCGACTGGACCACCCATATTCTGACCCAAGTGGGTCACCCAATGAACAGTGCCAGTTCGAACTACGCGGATCCTGATTCTCAGGTCAATACCCTGAGATACGTAGGTAGTCTGGAAAACTCCCAGATACAATTCCACACATCAATCAATGTGCCCACAAACATCACTCCCTGAGAGTACAAACCCTACTCCTTGTGAGTACAAACCCTACTCCCTGAGAGTACAAACATCACTCCCTGAGAGTACAAACATCACTCCCTGAGAGTACAAACCTTACTCCCTGAGAGTACAAATCCAACTCCCTAAGAGTACAACCCTACTCCCTGAGAGTACAAACCTTACTCCCTGAGAGTACAAACCTTACTCCCTGAGAGTACAATCCAACTCCCTGAGAGTACAACCATCACTCCCTGAGAGTACAAACCTTACTCCCTGAGAGTACAAACCTTACTCCCTGAGAGTACAAACCTTACTCCCTGAGAGTACAAATCTTACTCCCTGAGAATACAAACCTTACTCCCTAAGAGTACAAACCTTACTCCCTGAGAGTACAAACTCTACTCCCTGAGAGCCACACCCTACTCCCTGAGAGCCATACTCTACTCCCTGAGAGCCACACTCTACTCCCTGAGAGCCACACTCTACTCCCTGAGAGACATACCGTAGCCCTTGAACTTACCCAATCCACCCAAAAAACGAACTACGTCGTACCTGATTTCTAGGACCTCTGGAATACGTAGGCAACTTGGAGGACCCTCCAAGTACGGTACCCCATCTTAGTATCCTTAGGTCCCCCATATCCATATCCGTATCCATATCCTCATTCACTTCAATCCATTTAGGCTATCTCTAGATTCAATCTCAATCATCATCAGGCATAAACTTCAACTTGAATAAATTGAATCTAAGAAAGCTTAATCATAATCCACATCCATAAACCTTAGTCACTTTCTGCTTCGAACTACGTTTTTGGACTTGATTTACAGGATTGGAATACGTAGGCAATTTGAGATGTTTTGGACATCTCAAATTCAGTCCATCACCGAACCATCTTTGGTTCGGTTCATTGTATATTATTTTGTTTGTTTTCTTACTTTGAGAACATGTTTGGCTGAACTTAAGCTAGAAGAACTTAGAAACTTGGCATAAGATCTCCCATGAGCCCTAGTCATCATCCATTGACCATGAACAGTCAGAACCATAGAGTCTAAGGAAAGTAGAATCACATAGGAGGCCGATTTTCAGATCGGGCAGTTTTGGGTGCCTAACACCTTCCCAAACTGTACTTTGAACGCTTACCCGTTCTCTGTTGGACCAAAGCCGATATGTTGGGTCATGAGTCAATAGAAGTCTTTATCTCAGGATGAGGCTACATATTTAGGTCCTAGACCTTAATCTAGGTGGCGACTCCAAATCATTCACCGTCCATTCAGCGTGGGTGGACATCACTATCCTCACACAAGGATGTCATCCCCAAAATTGGTAGGTTTTCTCTGTCTTTTACTTTTTCTTATTTGGTCATCCTTCTTGAAATCTAATTTATTAATATTTTCATTACTGAGAGCACTCCTATTATGATCTTTAGAAATAATATTATTAGAAGAACATTAATTATTAAATTGATCTTTAATCATAGAAAATGTATATTCAAAAAAATTCTGCATCTCTTGACTCAATTATGGTATTTGCATCAAACAGATTTTTAATAGATTTTAAAACAAAAAATCTATATGCAACACTATGTTGTGCATATCCAATGAAAATATAATCACAAGTTTTTTAGCCTAGTTTTTTTTTCTTAGGTTTTGGAATATAGACCTTTGCTAAACAATCCTAAACTTTTAAATGATTAAAAGAAGGTTTTCTTCCATGCCATAATTCGAAAGGTATTAAATTAGAATTTTTAGAAGGTATCCTATTTAAAATATAGCAAGCAGAAAGAATTGCTTCCCCATACATATTTAAAGGTAAACTAGAACTTATTAAAAAGTAATTCATCATTTCCTTTAAAGTCCTATTTTTTCTTTCAGCAATTCCATTAGATTCAGGTTGATAAGGTGTTGTAGTTTCATGTATAATGCCACTTTCTTCACAAAATTTACTTAAGCTTTAAGTTCCATATTCAGTTCCCCTTTCTATTTTTAATCTCTTGATTGTTTTTCCTAATTGATTTTTCACTTCTTGTTTGTATGCTTTAAATGCGTTTTCTGCTTCATCTTTTGTCCTTAAAAGATAAACCTTGATGTATCTAGAATAATCATCTATAAATGTTATATAGTATTTTTTTCCACCTCTTGCCTCATGAGACCTAAAATCAGCAAGGTCACTATGGATAAGTTCTAAAAGATCACTTTTTCTTTCAACTATTTTATGAGGTTTCTTAGTCATTTTCATCTCTACACAAATAGGGTACTTATGATGTAGAGGTTCTGGATTTCCTTTAATAAATCCTAATTTTATAAGTCTTTTAATGTATGGTGCACTTCGGTGTCCTAATCTACCATGCCATAAATCAGACAACTCAATCAAATAAGAGAAAGAAACATTTTCATTCATTACATTGTCAACACTTAGTACAAAAAGATCATTGGTCACTGATGTAAATTAAATATGTATGTAACCGCAAGTACACGGTAACGTGCAGTAATGGGTCGATCTCAGGGAGGAATCGCTATTGTCCTAACTCAAATAAGGCAAAGCGTACCAAAAGGATTTGATTGACTTAACACCCTAATCACTTCAAATAAAAATTAATCAAGCAATAAAAATAATAATAACCATTCATAACGGTACAAAAATTTACGAAACCACTAACTATAAAGTAACAGATCTATTGCAAGAAATGAACGAAATTAAAAGTAAAAGAATGTAAGAAAAACTTATCTCGATAGAAGATTTCTCTGTCGTTGTTCGTCGTCTTGTTGTCACTCCAAGGCAATGTGCAAACTATTACAAAGGGAGCCTTCTCTTCTAAATTAAATTAGTAATGGGGTACAACCTATATTTATCTACCCTACTACAGAGTTCTGAATCTGAAATTAAAATTTAAAATAAATAAATAAATAAATAAAAATAAACTTAGGCAAGAAGAACACAACTGGAAAAGAAAAAATTAAGAATCTCAAACTCTCTCATATTCTCAAAACTAAAAAAAAAAACTCATAATAGAATTCTTGGATGGTTTTTCTATTACTGAGCATCATCATATATATATATATATATATATATATATATATATATATATATATATATATATATATATAAGTGAGTAAAGATCACAATTAATATTTACAATTGGATTAGAAGAGATTTTGTGGAGATAATTTTGGTAACCAAATTCCAATCTTGTAGGTTCATTGTATGTGGACAATTCTTAAGTAAAAAAAATCTTGCACCAACTCATCTTAACTTTAGCATCATTATCTCTTCTTGAAAACTTCAATAATCGATTGGAGCTTTCTATTCTTCCATGCCATGCCAATCTTGTAAATTTGATTCCAAATAAGTAAGGAATATTTTCTCAAGAGAATAGAATCTTTCACATGAGATTGGACTACTCTTTGACTTGATCCAAGGCTGATCTTATACACAAAATTCATGGCTCTCCTCATAAAATTCATCTTATGCCCGGCTGGTGAGTTAACTAGGTGAGTTCACTGGACATGATCACCAAAAATTCATAAAATAATCTTTTCAAGCTCAAATTTCTCCATTCTTTCACCTACACCCAACAAATATAAAATCAACATTAAATATCCGAGAAGCATCATAAATAGAATAAGAGATGTATATTTTATGCCCTAAATTCACACATAAAATGTGTTCATCAGATTCCCCCATACTTGAGCTTTGCTAGTCTCAAGCAAAGAAAAATATAAAAATAAAATAAAATCCTAACTCACTTTCGTAGGAATCACGATTGCACTTAGCACGTGCAACAAGCTTTTAAACCCCTAGGTCACCCCTAGTGGACGAGTTATGTCTCTTGAGTATTTTCAGAGAATAAACACACAAAATTCATATAGAAATTTCAAACTTTAATTTTGGTAATAAGAAAAGAGAGCACACACACATCTTATTAGTCAAGACACTCAACTTGGGATCAAGAAAACATAGAAACCCCCACACTTGAACTTTGCTACCTCATATGATTCAAACACTAAGGTTGCATCTCAATTAGGAAACCTTGTTATATCTTCCAAACATATCTCTCCTTAGGGTGCCTTTGTAACATACTGGTAACTAAGACCCAAGAATAGCTTTTAACACTTGTATTTTTTTTTCTTTCTTCCTCTTTAAGCTACTCCACTACAATTGGCTTGAGAAGTGCAGGTGGTTATGCATTCCCATGTTACTAAGTAGCTTTGCTTTTGGCATATATCTTTAAAGACATTGATGCTAAAGAGTTTTTTTTTTTAATAAGAGTTGTATCCAAGGAATTTCAATTAAGACACCTCGCTTCCTAAGGCAGAATGTCTTATATAATTCCAAGAACAAAAAACTCTTATATTATTATTTTCTTATTATGATTTTTTATAGTACAAGGAGGTCTCAGCTTTATTCAAAGGTTGAAATTATCAACTATAACCATAAAATATCCATCCCTTCAAGAGAGGTAAGATGTATTTTCTAACTCAATTTCCATATCAAAATACAGCCTAAGTACTATCCTCACATAGGGTTTCATTACTTGGTATGTGATAGTTTTCTACGTCTCTTTCTCCTTCCTCTTTTGTGTCAAAACCATAGAAATAATGATTGACTTTTCCAAAAATCAAAATTAAAAAGTTAAAATTTACAATGAAAGTTCAAAATTCATTTTTTTTAATGAAATCTCAACCCTTCCCCCATACTTAAATCATGCATTATCCTCAATGTATACAGAAAAATAAAAGACAAGGACAAGGGGAAGAAAAGAACTCCCTGAATCAAGGATCAATGTAAAAAGTCTCATGGAGATCCATGACCTCTTCAGTGGAGTCGTGTAGAAGCTCCAAAAATGGCTTCAAACGCTGGCCATTTACTTTGCTAGTTGCATCTATACTTGGATTTAAAATCTCAATTGCACCCGATGAGAAAACATTTTGAACAATGTAAGGGCCCTCCCAACGAGATCTAAATTTATCAGGAAAAATATGCAAACGAGAATTATAAAGCAAAACCTTGTCACCAGGGGTGAAAGACTTCCGAAGGATATGTCTGTCATGGTAAGCTTTGGTCTTGTCTTTATAGATGTGGGCACTGTCGTAGGCATCATTTCATAATTCATTCAACTCAGAGAACTGGAGTCCTGTATGAGTGCTAACATCTGACAAATCAAAATTTAATTTCTTAATTTCCCAAAATGCTCGATGTTCCAATTCGACTGGTAGATGGCAGGCTTTTTCGTACACCAGACGGTAAGGGGATTGACCAAGAATGGTCTTGAAAGCAGTTCTATAAGCCCATAAAGCATCTATGAGGCAAATGGACCAATCCTTACGAGTAGGATTGATAGTTTTTTCCAAAATTTACTTGATTTATCGATTGGACACTTCAACCTGTCCACTGGTCTGAGGGTGGTAAGGGTTTGCCAATTTATGGGTAATACCATATTTTCAAACAAGGACCTCAAATGGTTTGTTACAGAAGTGTTTCCCCTATCGCTAATGATAGCTCGAGGGGTACCAAATCGGGAGAATATATTCTCCTTTAAAAATTTAATGACTACCTTGTGGTCATTGGTTTTAGTAGCAACAGCTTCTATCCATTTGGACCCGTAGTCCACAGCTAACAAGATATACTCATTCTCAAAAGACTTTGGGAACGGACCTATAAAATCGATGCCCCAAACATCAAAAAATTTAACTACCAGAATTGGGTTAAGTAGCATCATATTCCATTTGGTAATGTGGCCTAAAGACTGATAAGAAGGGCATGCCTTACAGTAATTAAAGGCATCCTTAAAAAGACTAGGCCATTAGAATTCAGACTATAAAACCTTGGCCATGGTCCTATTTGGCCCAAAGTGGCCACCACACGCCTGATCATGACAATAAGACAGCACAGATTGCTGTTCATGGTCAGATACACATCTCCTGATAATCTGATCGGGGCAAGTCTTGAACAGATATGGATCGTCCCAAAAATAGTACATTACTTGAGAATGGAATCTATACCTATCCTGGGTGGACCAATGGGAAGGGGCCGTTATCAAGTAATTTATAATATCAGAGAACCAATGTTCACTAGATACTGCAAACAACTGCTCATCTGGGAAAGACTAGTTGACTGGTGAATCGACAGTCAAAGAATTAGGCAGTCGGGATAAGTGGTCAGCAACCAGATTTTCTATTTGTGGTTTATCCCTAATCTCTAAGTCAAACTCTTGTAAAAGCAAAACCCATCTAATGAGATGAGCTTTGGCATCCTTTTTCTGCAAGAGATGCTTCAGAGCGGCATGATCCGTATACATAATGACATGGGATCCTATCAAGTAGGCACAAAATTTCTCTAAAGCTAGGGGTGAAACAAGGTCAGGTTGGGCCGGGTATCTGCAAACCCTACCCTACCCAAAAATTTTTCATGCTAACCCAAACCCTACCCTACCCTGTCAGGGTAGTACAAAACCTCAACCCTTACCCTACCCTGACAGGGTGTTACCAAACCCTACCCTACCCTGATTTACCCTGATAGGGCCAGGCCAGGCCGGGTTTACCCTGATTGGCCCTAAATCAGGGTAGGGTTTAACCTGGTTTACCCTGATTTACCTGAACTCAATATTTTAACCTATAAATGCCAAATATACATAAGTTTTAGACATGAATGATTATCAAAGAGAGCAATACAGTAACAAGATTAATGATAACTTAATAGAGAGGAACAAAATAAAATAGTCCCAATAATTCCTCTTACAGTCTTTGGTGATAGGGTTATAGACAAATAGCTGGCTTCTACTGTCATTGTCCATGAAGCAGACCAACCCACAGAAAGAAGCAATAAACTAGTTAGGTGCCTCAATGCACAGGAGCTCCAAACTGTACCATTTTTGGAGGATGGGATCATATGCATACCCTAGGTTCATCAGAGCTGGTAAACATGAAATACCAAGGTTTCTAGGACAATACATTTAACCTTCTGGAATTTACAATCTCATTCCATCTTTTACACATACAACCTGCTCTAAAGATGCTTGCAATAGGGAGATAGGCAAGGATTCGTTCCAATAAGTCATCAGGGAGAAGAAAATCTATGGAAATCACTGGGTTTACATTATCGCCTTCATCGTTGATATCAGAGAATGACTCAAACTCTGACATATCTGTAAATTTCCACCCAATGTCATCAAAGCAGTCAGTGATCCATGATGTTTCCTCCTCCATGATCAACAATAGTGGAGATACCCTCAACAGAAGAAAGAAAAACAAAAGGACAAAGATTCAGATTTCAATGTGAGAGAGAGAGGGAGTCAGAGAGAGAGAAAAGAAGAAGAAATGCCTAAAATCAGATTGTCAATGAAGAGGAAGAAGAAGATTCGATGGGGCCGACAGTCTGAGACGCTCATATGGTGGCTCTTAGACGGTGCCGTCGGTTACGGTAGGTGAAAGAGAGAGTGAGAGACGAATGGAGATTAGGAATTAGGGTTAGGGTTAGAATCTGATTTCTGAATGAATATATATATATATATATATAAGTCAGGGTCGGGTAGGGTCAGGCTGGGCTCTACCCGAGGCCTCAACCTAACCCGCCCTTACCCTTACAGGGTAAAAGTTACCCTGTACCCTGATTGGGTACTGTCAGGGTACTGGCCGAGTTAAACCCTGACCGGGTTCAGGGCGGTTTTGGGCGGGCTCGGGCCGTCAGGGTAAAACTTTCACCCCTATCTAAAGCGAATACAACAGTTAAGAATTCCTTTTCAGTGGTGGTGTAATTAATCTGTACATCGTTTAAAGTCCTACTTGCATAATAAATTACATGGGTTAACTTATTGATCTGTTGCCCAAGGACAGCTCCTAATGCAAATTTAAAAACATCACACATAAGCTCAAAGGGCTCTGTCCATATGGGTACCTGAATAATGGGGGCAGTGGTCAAAATCTTTTTGAGTTGATTAAAACTCTCAAGACAGGCATCATTAAAATCAAAGAGTTGGTCTTTAGCAAGCAAAGAGGTGAGAGGACAAGCAATTTGACTAAAATCTTTAATGAACCTCCATTAGAAATCGGCATGTCCTAGAAAGGAGCGAATGTCCTTAACAAATTTGGGAACAGGTAGCTTTTTAATCAATTATAATTTGGCTCTGTCAACCATGATCCCATCTTTGAAAATGATGTGACCCAACACTATGCCCTATTTTACCATGAAGTGGCATTTCTCCCAATTTAAAACTAAATCTTTCTCCGTACACCTGACAAGAACTAAGGAAAGATTATGTAGGCAATTAGAAAAAGTAGACCCATGCACAGAAAAATCATCCATGAATACTTCTAAATATTACTCTACCATATCTAAGAAAATGCTCATCATGCACCTTTGAAAAGTGTCAGGGGCATTGCATAGCCCAAAAGGCATGCGCCGGTAAGCATAGGTTCCGTAGGGGCATGTGAAAGTGGTCTTGTGTTGGTCATCTAAGGCAATGGAGATTTGATTGTAACCGGAGTATCCATCTAAAAAGTAATAGTATTCATGTCCGGCCAACCTCTCTGACATTTGGTCAATGAAAGGCAAAGGGAAGTGATCCTTCCACGTTGTCATATTCAGCTTTTTGTAGTCTATGTAGACTCTCCATCCTGTTTGGATATGGGTTGGAATCAATTCATTGTCAGCATTAGCAACTATAGTGGATCCTGACTTCTTTGGTACCACATGTACCGGACTTATCCACTCATTGTCAGATATGGGATATATGATCCCATGAGCTAAGCACTTTAGAATCTCTTTCTTAATGGCTTCCTTCATCATAGGATTTGCCCGTTTCTGAGGTTCCCTTGAGGGATTGGTATCTTCCATAAGGTGTATATGATGCTGAACAATAGACGGACTAATACCTTTGATGTCAACCACAGTCCAACCAAAGGCTTCCTTGTGATTTTGTAAGAGTTTGACTAACTCTTCTTCCTGATTAGAAGTCAAATCAGATGCAATAATAACAGGAAGAAACTGGTCAGGTCCTAGGAAGGCATACTTCAAAGTGGATGGTAACTCCTTTAGTTCTAAGCTAGGTGGTTCAACCGTTGAGGGCTTGGGATGGGAAGTGGATAGAGGTCCTAGAGATTCCACAGGTATGTGGATACTCCATGCCTCTGATGAGAGAGTGTCCTCTACTCCTCCCAACTCTTCCATACACTGCAAGAATTCCGAGTCAAAGTCAATGTCAAAAGTGGTCTCTACATGGTCAAGGAATTCTTGGAGCATATGTACTTCCTCATTCAGTTGCTTACCCAGCTTAAATACATTTAAATCAACAGTTTGGTTACCAAATGATAGTTTCATGAGACCATTCTTACAATTTATCAGTGCATTGCTTGTAGCCAGAAATGGTCACCCTAAAATGATAGGGATTTGATCCCTATTGGAGACAGGATGTGTTTCTAAAACAATAAAATCCATAGGAAAAAGAAATTCTCCTACCTTTAAAAAAACATCCTCTACCATTCCTTTAGGAGTTTTTACAGAGCGATTAGCTAGTTGAAGTGAGATGGATGTTGGTTTCAACTTTCCCAATCCTAATTGTTGGTAAACATGGTAAGGTAGAAGATTCACACTTGCACCTAAGTCTAGCAGAGCATGATCAATAAAGGTGTTGCCTATGATGCAAGAGATGGTAGGATAGCCAGGGTCATTGTATTTGGCTGCCACAGGATGGTTCAGAAGGGAACTTAAATTTGCAGCCAAGAATACCTTTTTAGGAATTTGACTAATCCTCTTTCGTGTGCATAAGTCCTTAATGACTTTTGCATAAATAGGAATTTGGTCAATTGCATCCAAAAGTGGGATATTCAATTCTACCTGTTTGAAGACCTCTAAAATTTTATCATCTAAAGTAGTCTTCTTTTGGTTTACCAACCTATTAGGGAATGGGGCTGGTAGAGTAAAAACTCTGTCTGGGATAGTCTCTTTGGGTCTTTCAGGTACATCAGACGAACCTGAAGAAAGAGGCTCAGTAGCTACCTCAGATTGGGGAACATTAACAGGAGCAACTGTGGGTTTGTTCTTTGGTACTTCATCCCGTAGGTACTCTTGACCACTCTATAATGCATGGACTGCATTGCATTGTTTGGAGGACCCTGATTGACTCTCTTTACCATTCACTTGAGGGTTTGACCTATTTAGTTGTGGGTGATGGCATGGGTTGGTCTCTGGTTGGCTAGGCAGAATACCCTTGTTCTTTTCACACATTAGGATAACCAATTAGGTAAGTGTCATCTCCATACTGGTATGCCCTGCCATTAGAGCTGCCACATTCTTCTCCAACTCACTGAGTCTGGCCGGCTCACCCGTGTTAGAAAACCCAGGGGGTTGCTGAAAATTACCTTGGGGAACAAAATTGGGTCTAGGGGGAGCATATGGCCTGGTATGATCGAGAGGACCTTGATTTGAAAATTGGGGTGGGTCCACACGGTTCCCTTGGTTCCAGGAGAAATTTGGATGATTTCTCCATCCTGGGTTGTAAGTGTTGCTATACGGATTGTACAGTGCACTTACATTAGCATTCTAAGAATTTTCCTGTGAAGGGCATTCCTCTACTGTGTGTTCAGGAGTTTGACACCAGTTGCACATTAGGACTTGCTTTTGGATAGGGTCTTTAGGAACTAAAGCTTCTACCCTTTTGATAAGGCTATCTAAGTATGCCTCCTTAGCTACTATGCCATCAACAAAGTAACATTTACCTTTTTAGGTGCGATCTGTCTCCTGCACAGACTCCCACTCTCTTGTTTTTTGGCGAGATCGGCCAAAAAGTTTCAAGCATCGTTAGCATCCTCATAGGAAGTGAATCCTTGAGGACACATAGACTCAAGCATTTGCTTAGTAGGAAAGTCTATCCCCTCGTAAATAATTTGACAAAGTTGCCACGTTTCAATACCATGGTGAGGGCACTCTTGGAGTAGGCCTTGGAACCTCTCCATGAGTCGTGAAAAAGACTCATTTGACTCTTGTTTGAACCACATTATATCTCATCGAAGTTTATTTGTCTTGTGAAGGGGAAATTTTTTTTTAAGGAATAACACATTAAATTTATCCCATGATGTAATGGAATTTGTGGGAAGACCATAAAGCCATTTTTTAGCTCCATCCTTGAATGAAAAAGTGATGCACCTCAATTTGAAAGCATCATCACTGAGCTGTTGCATTTTAATGAGGGCACACACCTCCTCATACTCACGGAGGAACAAGTATGCATCCTCTAAAGATAACCCATGAAAATGAGGAAGCATAGTAATGAATTGAGTTTTCAATTCATAGTTGTTGCCTGTGGCAGCTGACAATTGAATACATGAAGGTTGTGCTGCCCTAGTAGGGTAGAACCTATCCTTAAGTGTCATCTTAGGTTCAGCCATTGTAAATGATGAGACTGTTACTAGACGATTTCTAGAATCACGAGTCCATACACTCATGCACAAAACTGTTTCAAATGATAAAATTTTCTCTTTCTTTATTCTCTAAATTCGATGCAAAAAGCTAAATTTTTTCGAATCGGGGTCAATGCAAACCTCCTAACGATCAATGGCTTAGAGACCGGTCATATCCGCAATTATCTTGAGAAACAACGTCGTTACTGCCGAAGCTATTAGTCGTTATTCCTCTTGATAATTCGATAGCCAGCATCCCTTAACACCATATCTTGGTCAGGATTGGATTGTCGATTGTACTGTTCCAACCTAACCGATCGGAGGTGCAAAAAAAGGCATAAAAACCAATGTAAACTTTTTGCTTTTTTATTTTCCCTTTTCTTTTTTTTTTGATTTTTTTAAATACTTTGAACTATTTAAAATAGAAAAAATAACGGTTTGCCTCCCCGGCAACAGCGCCAAAAATTTAATGTAAATTAAATATGTATGTAACCGTAAGTGCACGGTATCGTGCAGTAACGGGTCGATCTCAGGGAAGAATCGCTATTATCCTAACTCAAATAAGGCAAAACATACCAAAGGGATTTGATTGAATTAACACCCTAATCACTTCGAATAAAACTTAATCAAGCAATAAAAACAATAATAACCATTCATAACGGTATGAAAATTTACGAAACCACTAACCATAAAGTAACACAGATCTATTGCAAGAAAGGAACGAAATTAAAAGTAAAAGAATGTAAGAAAAACTTATCTCGATAGAAGATTTCTCTGTCTTGTTGTCACTCCAAGGCGATATGCAAATGATTACAAAAGGTGTCTTCTGCCCTAAATTAAATTAGTAATGGGGTACAACCTATATTTATCTACCCTACTACAGAGTTTTAAATCTAAAATTAAAATTTAAAATAAATAAATAAATAAATAAAAATAAACTTAAGCAAGAAGAACACAACTTGAAAAGAAAAAAAATTAGGAATCTCAAACTCTCTCATAAATTCTCAAAACTAAAAAAAAACTCATAATAGAATTTTTGGATGGTTTTTCTATTGCTGAGCATCATATATATATACAAGTGAGTAAAGATCACAATCAATCTTTACAATTGGATTACAAGAGATTTTGTGGAGATAATTTTGGTAACCAAATTCTAATCTTGTAGGTTCATTGTATGTGGACTATTCTTAAGTAGAAAAAATATTGCACCAACTCATCATAACTTTAGCATCATTATCTCTTTTTAAAAACTTTCATAATCGATTGGAGCTTTCCATTCTTCCATGTCATGTCAATCTTGTAAATTTGATTCCAAATAAGTAAGGAATATTTTCTCAAGAGAATGAAATCTTTCACATGAGATTGGGTTACTCTTTGACTTGGTCCAAGGCTGATCTTATATACAAAATTTGTGGCTCTCCTCATAAAATTCATCTTATGCTCGGCTGCTGAGTTGACTTGGTGAGTTAATTGGACAGGATCACCAAAAGTTCATAAAATGATCTTTTTAAGCTCAAATTTCTCCATTCTTTCACCTACCAACAAACATAAAATCAACATTAAATACCCGAGAAGCATCATAAATATAATATGAGATGTACATTTTATACCCTAAATTCACACATAAAATGTGTTCATCTGTCACATACCCTTTACCCACAAAAACGTCACCTTTTAACAGTATTGCCTTATCGGCTTCAAAGATTAATTTCATTCCTACCTTGTCAAGGAAAGGGCTTGACACCAAATTTCGACGAATTTCTGGAATACGTAAAACATCGTTCAGCATGAGACTCTTTCCCGAAGTTAATTTTAGAAGTATTTGTCCTTTGCCCATGACTTGAGATGTTTGGGAATTTCTCATATACACAAGATCACCATCACTAACCATTGAATATTTCATAAATGAATTTCGATCAGCGCATATGTGCCTTGTTGTACCAGTATCAACAACCCCATTCTTTTGGTTTCTCCACAAGATGCACTTCAGTCACCACTGCCACAAATTGATTTTCTTCAGTAAGATTCACTCTAGCCTTGTCATTACCCTTGTTGTCACCACCCTTGTTCTTTTTGTAAAGTCGGCACTCTTTCTTGAAATGACTAGCCTTCCCGCAAAAGAAACATGTGCCTTTTAGCTTCTTGAACTTATTGTCCTTCTTCATGTGATGAGACTTATTGGGTTGCTCTCTTCCTCGTTTCTTGGACTATTTTCCTTTCCCAGACCCTACAAGGTTTTCCTTGGATTTAAATTCCTTGGCTTTTTCTACCTAGTCTTTTTCCCGGTTCTTCTCTTCAATCTTGACTCGGACAATGATTTGATCAAGTGTCCAGTCCTTGGTTTTATGCTTCATATGAAATTTGAAGTCATTCCATGAAGAGGGTAGTTTCTCAATGAGAGCCCCAGCCACAAATGTCTTAGGTAAATTAATCCCTTCCTTAACCAGATTACCAACCAACACTTGGAACAGGTCGATTTGCATGGAGATGTTTATGTCATCTTTCATTTTAAAATTTAAAAAATTTACAGTAATATACTTCTTACTCCCTGCATCATCCAATGAATATTTTTTCTCTAGTGCATTCCAGATAGTAGAAGCATATTCATAAGATGCATACACATTGTAAAAATCATTAGATAATGAATTCAGAATCCTATTTTTGCATTGATAATCAGCCTCTATCCATGCCACCCATTTGGCTTTCAAAATAGGTTCATCATCCTCAGTCGATATGGGTTCGGATAGAGCAAACACCACTCCTAGTTGAGCCAATGCAAATTTCATCATCTACTTCCACCTCTTAAAATTTGACCCATTGAATGGTTCAATTTTGTCAAACTCAGTCACAAGGCGTAATTTTTTCATTGAAGGAACAACAGAAGCAGTCAAACTAGATTCAACAGCCATGATCTCCAGTCTCATACTTTGAATTAATCTAAAGAACTGTAGGAAAAGTATATTCCAGAGTGAGTTTAAGACTATCATAGAGTTACAAAATAAATATTGATAACATTCAATAGTATAGAAATACCATAATATTTTAAGGTAGATTACTTACAGAATTTATAAACTATGATTAACAATATGAATAGGGCTGAGTCATGCCACCGGTCACTATCCTTAAGATTAATTCACCCCTTATGTGCAAAGAGTTCCCATAAGATTAATCCCCAAGATAAAACAGCTCCGAAGTTGAAGCTTCTTCCACTTAGGTTGCACTCCAAAAAGTGGTCTTCATTAGAATCCTGACAGCTACAATCAACACTCAATGAGAAGTAGAACGATTCCGATAACTATAAAAACAGAAGAAGGTTGGAGGAGAGAGAGAAAGAGATAGAGTTCTATACGGGTTAAACTTGTTGTAACCTTAAGCTATTGGACTCTTTCATATTAATAGAAGAAGAAATCCCAAATCAATGGGTGCGATGAAAAATAGTATCCATCCGATGAATTGTAATGAATGGGTGCGTCAATTGAATTGAAGGTCAAGATTTAATTTTTCTAATGATCATAAAGATCAATGGTTGAGATTAAACTTATTTGAATTTATATAGGCATGAACGTATCCATTCAAATATGTCATGCCTCTATATATTCAAATATGTAGAGACATACCCTTCAAAAAAATAGACCAACGCACCCGCACCCCTGCCCCACCCGGCCCGGAGAGCGCACGCGTGAAAAGAACCCCGGACCCCCGGGACCCTTCCCTCTAAAGGCATCATTTCATTTAAGGGTTAAAAATGTTATAGATCACACAATATATATATCCTCAATCTTACCTTTCCAAGCAATGTGGGATTAAAAGAAGTCCTTCAAGTTAAGCCAACCAAAAAATACAAGTGGGAAAATTTCCCTCCAAAACCAAAAAACAAAAAGAGAGTCAAAAGTTTGAAACTTTTAGTTTTTTAAATATAAAAACCCAACACATTCCAAAGGCAACCTTCCAAAGAGAACAGGTTGAAACACCATGAGAGTCCTGAATTGATTCCTTACGTGAAGGAGGATTCCCAAATAAGATTTATATAATTATATCAGGTAAATGGAATATGAATTGCTTCCTTACTTGAGAGTCTTTCTTCATGTCCTCCAGATATTCTATGCCTCTGAGAATTTGGAGGCACAGCCTTCCCTTAAACGATGCTCCTTGTCAAAGGAAAGCTTTATACTCTTACCTGATGGCCAAGCTACATCGAATAATAATGGTGAAGAATCCTCTTAAGTTTCAGTAATCTCACCAACCTAATCCCATCCTCACGCAGTGAGAAGAAAAGATGGGGCAAGCCATCAAGAAATTAGCAGCTGGTACATCTCTCTCTCTCTCTCTCTCTCTCTCTCTCTCTCTCATGCTATGGCTGGTTTGATCTTCTGATGACATGAACATTTTCCTGTATAGGTGAGGAGGAAAAGAAGGCTAAGGAAATTGGGCCCATAATAGATAAATGCTACAGTCGCTTCTTTTCTGACACCTCCAATTTTCAGATTTCTGACTTCTACCATGCAATTTGTGATACCGTCGAGTAATTCTCTATCTCTCTCTTCTTTTCGGTATCCAAATGAGAATTTGTAAAATCTTGTAAGTTCAATTTTTGCTTTATTTTTCTAGTAAAAGGAACATTTTGAGATAGTTATGGCCTTTCATCCCTGTATTGTTGATTTCTGTGAGAATAGTTCATTGTAGTTCTATCCTTCTTGGGATTTTATCACCATATTCAGTGGGTCCCACACTCTAAAAATGGATCTCACACTACATCGAGGGTGATGGGATACATGCAAGTGATCTAAACTCAATTCTTCCATATCAAGCCTTCTAAATCTGAATTTCTAGCCAATATACATCACCATTAACGGGGCATATAAATCTTGGATTACGTTACAGTCCCATATTAGCCTTAATGGGATTTTAATCCAACATTGCTCCTGTAAGGGATTTGATATGATTTGATATGGTCTTAGGTTGCCTCACCTTACAAGTTGGTTTTAGGGATGAATTCTCTCAAGATTCATATCAGCAGTATCAGCTCAACTTTTCCTCAGACCCTACCCTCGCAACGAAAGGGGCGATTTGGTATCAGAGTGGAGTCGTCAAGGAAGGACTACATGCCTCCAAACAGAAACCCTAGAGCAGGGTAGAATCCCCCTTGCCTCTAGACAGAAACCCTAGAGCAAGGTGGAACCCCCCTTGAAAAGGACTATCTGATCCGGAGTGGGTGCCATGGACATCGGTCCCATAATGTGGTGGATTGTTACAATCCCATATTCACCTCACAGGGGATTAATCCTACATTGCTCCCTTACAATACGGCAAGCATGTTATAGAGGGTCATACCCTCACATTTCAACGGTCAAATTTCAACCCCAAAAAAGCTATAGAAATAACTCAAAAGAATGTTCAAAAGTGACATAAAATTGCAGAAGTACCCATAGATTTCTTTTTTTTTTCGATCTAGAAGTTAACCAGTGAGATAGATGTGGGGTTCTCTATCATAGGACCCATAACATGCATCCATACCTTTCATGTGGTCATTTGGTTCAAAAGTGGTGGCATTTAGAGTAGTTGTGTTTAAATTTTGTGGATAAAATTTCAATTGTCCTCCAGGCTCATTAACATATGGCCAAGCCAGTCCAGGTTATATAATACCATTGTGAAACCCTTTTATGTTGTCTAAGCACAGCCCAGCCCAGCCCATTAAATTTCTACAATTCTATCAATAGATTCAGTACTGGTTGAAAGTTTGAGAGAATTGTTTATTATCTTCATGACAGAGAAATCAACAAAAAGCTTGGCAACACACAATTTCGGGTACCAAGCACTGAGACCCTCGCAAAAGCATACATGGTAAGGATAATGGCATTTATGATACTCTCCCTAGATGTTCCAAATGTTTTTATATCTTTTTAATTATGCAATAAAAGACCTAATTTTTCATGCAGGAACACCATGGAAGCCAAGAACCCCGTCCTCCTCCAGGCGGCACGGTCAAGGCCATGACTAAGGAAGAGTTTGGAAAGATCTTACAAACTGTGATATTTGATACAGGGGTGACTGGAGCAGGAGCAAAAGGCATACTCTTTTACATGTTTGCAGTTCCAACAACTGCATTATTTATTAAACAACGTTTAATCCCATCTGCAATCCCTAATGAACTGTTTATCCCCGGGATTACATCGGCCACTGTCTTTGTTCTCGCAACACTCCGCAAGATATGAACAACGATATGGGAGTTATCGCTAAATTATCGTCACCTGGTTGGGTTTTTTTTTTTTTTTTTTATTTTTTGGTAAATACCTGGTTGGGTTCTTTGAGTTCGAATATAATGTGTTTCCCTTTGTGTACTCATTCAGCTTAATGTTCATTTACTATTTATCTTTATAAGATGATTATTGGGGTTCATTAGAGCAATTTCATACACTCATCCTTAATTAGAATATAACATAACGAGAGTGATGGCAAATAAGGGTGCCTTGAATTTTTTAATCCATGAATCTTGTCTCATGCAACATTAGAGAATTCAAACTATTACAAGGACTTAGGGTTACCTAATAAGGCTATGGGTCCTCTCTTTATTCTTTTCTTTTTTTTTTTTTTTTTTTTTTTTTTTTTTTTTAATAATGAACACCATTATTAGTCGTGTTACGTTTGGAGTGGAATGTGTCACGATTCCTTCAGACTCCTCGGCTCTATTACAACATCTCGATGACAAAAAAGGGCGACCACCCATCGATCGGCGCCTCTGTTTTTCTTTGCAACATCAGGCATTTTCTGGTTAGGTTTGTTTTAAAGTGTTTGCGTTTTTGGGTTGTGATTTTGTCCCCTTTTGTTGTAATTCTTTCCTTTGCTAGGTCCACCCATTGGGTGCCTGGGTTTGGGTTTTCGTCTCTCCGTACCTTGCAATTTCTCAAACCCTTGTAAGTTTTGGCAAGTCTGTAACTTAGGTCTTGATTGTTTCATGGTAAAAAATTTTATGCAAATGATATTTTACATGATAATTTTTCTAGTTTTTCATTTTTTTTATTTTTTTATTTTTTTATTTTTGGAGCATCATTAAAGAAACGGTAGAAAATCTTATGTTACAGAAAAATTTTCATTTTCCAATCATGTTACATGGAAACAAATGGAAGCATAAGGAATATTTGATGAGTAATTAGTAGGGGCAAACGAGTCTAGATCACCTACACGTGTTAGAAGAGTAATACTTTTTGGATGACAAGTGTCCTATGGAGTTAACACTGCTAACTTCGGTTAGCTAAATTTTTTTTATTTTTTAATTCTTTTTATTTAAGTAATTGATTTGGTGAATGAACAATCACATTTTTTTATGATAAGTAAATATATTAGAAATAAAACTCTAATGATGTTAAGGTTAAGTAAATCAATTAGAAATAAAACTCTAACAATTTTAAAAAGATTAGGAATAAAACTCACGATTTTTTAATTCAACAGAGCTTTATCTCATTAAAAATAATAAAAAAACATTTTTTTCCCTTTTCTCTCTCTCTCGAACTTTTTTTTTTCTTTAGATTTTGTTATTTTAATTCAGTAGAGCTTTATCTCATTATAAAAAAAAAAAAAAAAATATTTCTTTAGATTTTGTGTCGGAGTTTTGTATGTTGGATTTTATGGGGAGTTCTATTTTAGCATTAAGTTATAGAGTTTGGATAAAACTCTAACGATTTTTGAGTTAATTTTTTTTTAATTTCTATGATTGACAAATCAAATATGATTAAAAAAGATATAAATAGATTTAATTATTTAATGATGGATTACATATAACAAACATTCAACATTTAGTATATAATTAGCAATCAATAATAGCAAGATTGAGTTGGGTATCTTTAGGAATCCCCATAAAAACCAACATACAAAACTCAGAGACAAAATCTAAAGAAAGGTTTTTTTTTTTTTTTTTAATGAGATAATGCTCTGTTGAATTAAAATAACAAAATCTAAAGAAAAAAAAAAGAGTTGGACAGAGAGAAAAGGGAAAAAACTTTATTTTTTTTAATGAGATAAAGTTCTGTTGAAGTAAAAAATGTGAGTTTTTTTAGAGTTTTATTTCTAACTGTTTTTCTTTTTAAAAATAGTTAGAGTCTTATTTCTAATTGATTGATTTACTTACCTTAAAAATCGTTAAAATTTTATTTCTAATAGATTTATTTACCTTAAAAAACGTGATTATCAATTCATCAAATCAATTACCTAAATAAAATAAATTAAAAAATAAATTTTATTTAACTAATGAAAGTTAACACGGTTAACTCCGTAGGACACTTATGGTCCAAAAAAACATACTAGAAGAACTCTTTTAATACATGCAGGTGATCGGGGCAAACCAACACACAATTTAGTACCTTGCCGAGAAAATTGGAGTGGCTGGCTTAATTCTTGTCACCAAACACCTTGCACGCTCCTTTCGGCCACCTGCTGCAGAGAGACCAACTGGGCAAACCAGGACAAAGTAGGTCCACTGCGTAAGGAAAGGTAGAAGTCCTCTTTAAACAGCAGTGTCATGTGTTGCCAATCCCTTCCCCATCTTGTCAGTACTCTTCATTTAATTATTCCAATCAACAACAAGATTTGGATCACTTGAGAATCAAGAACAAATCTTTTTCTCCACACGGGGGGTGGGGACATATTGCATGAATCGTCACTCTACTATTCCATATGGGTTAGAGAACTTGATTAGTGATGGGTATGTTTGAAAATGCATGTGAAGGGCTAATGGCCAGAGATTGAATGTTGATCCCCATTACCCACCTTAGGTGCATGCATGGTTGTCTGACCAAACTTTGCATGGTGGGTCCATCTGTTGTTTAGAGGGAGAGAAAGATTATCAAACTGATGTACAAGAGTTTGGATCACTAACATGTACATAAACTTTTTATGAAATTCCATCACCATTAATATGGTATGAGACCCACCTCTAGAGTGTGGAATCCAGGAAATATGAAGGATAATAAATTCCCATAGAGAATACAAATAAATACAAGTGAATTATTCTAAATGTATAATATAAAGAATAATCCATAATAAACTAAATTTTCTTGAGATTCTATTTGATAAATGGTGTTTTTCACATGGGCTGTGAAGTTCTTGGAGGTCTAGGTTTGCGGCTAGGGTTCTCTGTATTAATTATAATTATGGATGTTGCTCCCCTGTTCCCATACATGTCGGTGTAAGTAGATTATATTAAATATTAAGCCGCCTAATTATCTAAGGACGCTTCCCTACGAAATTAGGAAAACAAAGAACATAAAGAATGAGAACAATGGAAGAACATGATGCATGCTTTCCACCGAAGGTTGGCAATTTTATACTGATACTGTATATTGAAATCAGTATTGTATTGTTTATACCAGTATCAATGTACCTGTTTTCTATTTGCTATAGTAATGATTCAAGTTTCGCTATCGTATTTTTATTTGGTAAATACTGTACCATATATATATATATATATATATATATAGTGTTCAAGATGGCATCGAAATATAATATTAGAAACCAAAGCTTGTACATATATATAGTGTTCAAGATGGCATCGAAATATAATATTAAAAACCAAAGCTTGTACTAATCAAAACCGTTTTCGTATTGTATAAAAGCCACATTCCATACAGGCTAAAAATTGTACTGTGACTATACTGAGCTGTATGGTAACGGTTCAAGTTTTGATTTTGCATTTCTATTCGGTGTGGTATTGATAAATGCCTTTTTTTTTTTTTTTTAAACATATCATCTAATTTGTGCCGAATTATTGATATTGTACCAATTAACACTTAGACCTTAGATCTACCATATGACAAGTTGATGGGTCTGACATGTTATGGATTGATATAGACAAAGGTCTCCAGCTCAAATATCAAATTTCAATTCAATCCGAGTCTGCCAAGAAATTGAAGAACTATTACCTTAATATGAGGTGCACGGGAGTAACTTTGGGGCTGGGTGCACGAGACTAACGTAGGGGCTGCATGGCTACACATCCCATGGCATGGCACTAAAAATAAGAGTGAATGAATTTAAATTGAAATTTAACAATTTTTTTTTCTAAGGGTTAGTTTTGATTAATAAAAAAAAATAAATAAAGGATACAACCCTAACATATGTCCTTTTCAAACCATTTTTTGTAGGAAAAAGATTTGTTGTTTGATCCTTCTAGCTGTGATTTAGTGGCCGGAGTTCACCTCTTGTGCATACCAATGTATTGGTATGCATACTGAGTGACCTCTAGCTGTTCCATCAGGGCTAGAGTCCCTCTAAAAATTGGAGAGGATCAAACCCATTTTTTCATCTAGTTCAAGGAAAAATTCATAAGAGTTGACTACGAAGTTGGCCAATTCTTAAGCATTTTATCGTTGGATGCGACCCGATGGATCTTCATTCTCCTCTACTAAGGATGTCAATTTTGGGGCTGAACTGGTAGCTCAGAGAGAACTGATCCAAATTAACCAGAAACGAACCTGAATCGAACTGTTACCGGACATATTTCGTGTTGAGGAATGGCATATCCTATCAGTCTGGGCTAGTCCGAAACCAGCCCAAAATATTAAACCAATGAACCTAAACCCGATAAAGGCCCAGACCAAACTTATTTAAACTGAATATTAAACTCTTTTTTCTGTTTCAATCTTCTGGATGGATTTAATGGGTTTTCTCTTGGGCTTCAACCCGAACTAGCCCAATACCAATCCAATAAGTTAAGTCTGATAAAAAATCGAGACCAGCCCGATCCGTTAATTAATATGCCCAGTGTAGTCCACCCAACCCAAACTTATTAATAGACATAGTTCGATCAATCCTTATCAAGTTTCATATAGATTTAACCCAAACCAAAATCAACCGAATCAACCCGCTGATTTCCTCAAGAACTTATCCAAGATATAAGGGTTGACTAGGGAGTCATATTTTGCAATTCGAAAAAAGCGAATGTTAGGATTCATGCTGAAAGGTTTGGCATGAATAAATCCAATTTTGCTATTCAAGAACAGATTCGGTGAATTAAAGGGATTGAACAACCACGTAAATTAAGAGAGAGAGAGAGAGAGAGAGAAAAAAAAGAGGAGACGCATGGAAGAGGGATTCGTGGTAAGGTTCCACTTAAACAAGTATGTGGGAAGGTTTTTTTGGAACAATAGAATACGTGGCATCAATATACTGATTTAACTGAAAAGAAAAGTCAAAACGATAAATTCTAAAGGATTACGTACAGAATTTAGTAAAAGAAGCTGCTGCCATCTTCAGTTTAAAGATGACTGGAAATGGACAGGGGCATCTCCTCTCCTTAACGTCTCCCTATTTTGCTTTCCTGTATTAGCTGCATCTATCGCCAACTTTTGAGAGAGAGAGAGAGAGAGAGAGAGAGAGAGAGAGAGAGAGAGAGAGAGAGAGATTCAGTTCACATACATTGTACTTTTAATGTTTTTCTCATTTTTATATTAAAGAAACGCAAAACGTATACTGAGTACTGACAAGAAGCATTCATGGCGTCATATTCTTCGTCATCATATCCAGAGCTTGTTATGCGTCAGCTTTATTGGAAGTTTTGGAACTAATAACTTTAAGCGCCTCAAATTCGTTGCTGTGAGACACAAACAACCTCCCCCCCTTCTCCCTCTCTCCCTCTCTCCCTCTCTCCGTCTCCTTCTCTTTCATTTTCGTTGTCTTTTTCTTATTCTTTTTATAAAACCCTTTACATTCGTTGATTTTTGGTTTATCATATATTTAAAAAATGTCCATTCAGTGCACAAGGTTCTCCTTACTTTGGGATTTGCATTGGATAAACTCTAACCATCGAATGCAGATGGAGAAAATTTGAATCCTCACATAAAGATGATAAATCTAAAAACAAGGAAATTCAGTGGGCAAAATTTGTTTATTTCAAGGTTGTTGATGATCATTTCACTCTATTTGTATCTGGTCCTAAAAGGTATAAAGTCCGGTAGAGTTCCTTTTCCCTGTATGTAAATGTTAACAATAATAATTTAATAGGGTGCTAATAGGCCAGAGGGCCCTTTTTTTTTTTTTTTTTTTTTTTTTTTTGAGGTGCATTAGGCCAGGTTTAAACCTTATATCAGGAATTTCAAAACCAAACACTTAAAGAAAAGGCACCATTTTAGTGGTTTCAGTTTAGATTTTTCCAGTTTATCATAATGGTTCAGTGGGTTCTTATTGGTCCATTATTAGATTGCCGTAATCTTGGTTCATTTTTGTATATTTAAAGGATTGGGTTAATAGTTCGTTTTGGGTTGTTATTAGTTCGGTTTCCATTTCTTAATATTTATTTATTAAAAGATTGGCTTAATAGGGTTTTATCTTTTCATTGTTAGGTTGTTATTGATTTAGTTCCGATCTATTGGGTTTCAGCCTTATCAGTTGGTCATTTAGTTTCAATTTTTCTTTTGTCTCTAAAGCCATGCTCAATTCTGGTCCAATAAAGCTTTGGCACCCCTAGCAATATATGATGATGATCTTGGGGAAGACCTAAGGGTATCAGTACTAAAACAAAAGCCATAAAAAACATCGAATTGTATAAAATTGGTTCAATTTTAGTTTTAGATAATTAAAATAGATTTGGTTTCAATAATGAATTAAAGACCAATGGATCCAAACCCATTAGTAAACCACTAAATTGATTTAGGGTGTTTTTGGTATCATTTTTATTTGGGACAATTTCACATATTACCCTAGAATTATCATTAACATCAACTATCATCCACGACTATCTGACAACATCAACTATCACCCCAAATATTGAAAACATATAACATAGAGACCCAGCCTATTAACGGACTTCTATTAGATAATGATGCAAGTTAACATTTTAAAATTGAATGACAATACTGCCATTATTGTACTTGTAAAAGACCATTTTACCTTGTCCTATTCTTGTAAGATCTTTATTATTAGAGATCTTAGTTAGTCAATATTATTTGTTTGCCTAAGTAGTCGGTGGGGATCTCACATTATTTGGTAAGCTGTGTAAGATTTTTTAGATCATCTTTGGATTTTTCCATAGGATTTTCCATGAACCCTAACGAACACACCACACAGATTACTAGAATACAATGGGTATTGAAAAGAGTTGATAAGACACATACCTCTTGCTGTAGATTGATTTTTGACCATTTTCTTTGGTTTGAATGCTTGGATCAGAGTCTTCCACAGCCTGTCGGGATCCCTTGACATTCTCTCTGCATATGGGAACAGGAGAAGAAAATAACACCGTAGCTGTGAGAACTCTAACCAGTGATATTTATAATACCACCCCCAACCCTGGACCAGTCCCACCATGGACCAAGTTGGTTTATCTTTAATCATACTTAAACCGGTCTACTTGTAACTAGACTCCCACTAAACCAACTAACCTTATAATTAATTTAGCCCATAAAAATATCTTACAATCTCGTACTTGGACTATATTAATTATAAATTCACCATTGATCCAATATGGCCATGAAATTTAATTACACCAAAACGATCATTTACTTTCATTTAGTCAAGCCTACCAATGTCGAACAACAGCGGAAAGTACTCTACACATCCGGTGTATCCTCTTCTGTCAGTCGCATACAGAGGTCTACTTAATGACATAAATCACTTTGAGATGAATACTTGAGTCCAATGATCGAATTACCACAATCCCGTTACCTTAAAATCCTTATAGGTCAACGTACTTTGATATTATCCAACTTTATATAGGCAAACCGTCTCTAATTTGAACTAATATCATACTTTGACTTACCACCTTCTTTGGCTAAATACCACATTGTAATTTTGACATGTCTTAAATAATCAAGAATACATTCAAGCAATAAATGCTCACCAATAATCTTACCCATTAAACCATAGGCAACATAAACAATCACTGATAAACCATCAACTATCAGATCTTCACTAATCAAGTAGATCTAAACACTCCCACTGACTAAGAGAATCTAAAGACTCTCATTGACAAAACCTTTTCAAACATTCCAAGAAAATCTTTTTTTTAACCTGTCTCTATATTGCCCTAGAGATCAACTATGACTGGTAGAACTAGTCAAACCTAAGATTGCCCAATCAAACATAAAAAACTATTCACGACATCACATAACAAATAAAATCAACATTACATGCAGTCATTTACCTTACAACATCATAAGCATAATTTCTTTCCATTTAATTGAAAGAAAAACTTTACATTCTGATATTTCAAATAACATCATTACATTTTTAATATAGGAACAATTTATTAAGTCAAACAATAAATATAAAACAATGTAAAATCAAGAGCAGAAAAAGCATTTGAATGTAAAAGAAACTTTACAATATTCAAGCCAACAGTCTTCAAGACCCTCCTACCCCAAATACTTAGGGAGTTCTAGAATCATTATCCTTTTCTAGATATGCTTATCTGACTTAACAGTATTTGATCAAACCACCAATCTTTGGTCAATCTACCAATCTTTGAGTAATCCACCTTGGAGTTACCCAACAACAATCTTACCACTAGCTATTTCTTCCATTTAGTAATGTAAGCCACCTAGATCTGAATATATTTTCTAACAAGGAATAAAATATTTAATATATCAATTATATTGGTCTCATTGTCCTTGAACTTTTCAATGATAGTTAATAGCTCCCAAAAATATTTTCTCACATTACCATTTCCAACATAATTGGTACTAGAGAGCTAGGTTAATAAACTATCTTCCGACCCCCTTTAAAACATTATTCTTATCCTTTGGATTTTTCTTAGATAATCCCTTCGTAATATTTCTCATCTTAATACTGCTACACATAACCTCAATAGTAGAATGCCTCACAACTTATGTAAATTACTATGAAAGATACATCTAGGTCAAACGATCCTAGACTAGTCTCTAACCTTTTCATAATAAATATTATTCTTTGTCCCAAGAAGAGTGGGAAAGAAACTATCAAACTATATGGTACATTCACTGAGACAGACATCCTAGGAGACATAAACCATCATCATTATATGAGTCCAAACACAAATGTCATGCAATATATAAATTACACAAGACTCATATAAACACATGCAATATATATTTATTTATACTTTGTCCCGAATAGAAAAAGATAGATATCAAAATATTCTTTGGGACAGTCATACTTAGATGAACACATCAGTGTATGAGTTTAAATACAGTATCAAACAACTGAAGACTCATACACATACCCTTTACTTGCATTAACCATATAAACCATTCATGAGAATAAATATTCTTTTCCAAGAGTTAACTAACTATATATTTTCCTTTGGGATAAATATGTAGTGGTCTTCCCAGTTTCTGTGCAGTGACTGCGAAAGAATAATGACTCTCAAAAATCCCATCACCTTTGGGTTAATCTGACCCCCTAAAGTCAAAACCCTTTCAACTCATATGCATGAACATACCTTTAACTTTGACAATGCCACCTTTGGGTTAACACTGTCTTTCTTAGCTGCTTTTCACACCATAGAGAACAATATAATAAAAATATATTTTTTATTGTATATGTAAATGCACAAATTTAGAGTTTGAGGACCACCACGTTGGAACTGAGTGTACCACTTTGATGGATTCCACCCAATCTTCACATGACACCCACAAACCTTAATTTGATCAAAACTTGACAATGCCACCTTTGGATGTACATCGCCCTTACACAAGCATTTACAAATACATGAACTTTAAATTTGAAGACATCATGATGAAACTAGGTGTACCACTTTGGTGGGTTCCACCTAATTCCATAGTGATATCTCCAAACCCTACTTTGTAGCACCTTGTGGGTCAATAAATAAAATATCATGCACACACAACCTTCTACAAGTATCTGGTACAAAAATAATTGATAAACAAGTAGAAAACTACAAATCGAACTAATTTAGAATAACTTTTAATCAAAAATAAATTCTTCAAATCACCAAACTGTGTCAAACTGTGTACCAAACTATAGAGCATCAAAATAGGAACCCAACGCAAAAAACTGCGTCAAAATTCGACGCTCCTAGCTCCCACAATCGTCGATCAAAGTTGGCTTATGCATTCTTGCATCCTGAACCGGTTCTAGTCGGTTCATCCAGGTTCGGTTCGGTCTAACCGGGCTCAGTTATGGGCGGACCGAACCCACAAAATAAAACCCTTTTTTTTTTAATGCTTTGGTCCAGGCCAAACCAAAAGGTCTGGCCTTTAAATCGAACCGTAAACCAGCGGTTCAACCGTCGGCCCAACCATCCCACTAATCCGAGTCCCCAGGTCCATTTTTCGGGTTATCAGGTCGGGTCATCGGGTCACAATTTTGGGTTCATGGGTCGGGTTTCGGGTTACAAATTTGGGTCCATGAGTCGGGGTTCCTGGGTTACACATTTGAGTTTTCGGGTCGCATATTCGGGCTCATGGATCGGATTAGGGTCACACGTGCAAACCGCACGTGAACCCTGAGTCGGGTTCACGGGTCCCTTTGGGCCCAGTCGGGCTGGTTTGGGCCTGGTCGGTCCCGGACTGGCCTAGATCCAGTACGGGGCTGACCAGGTGACGTCAGCCCTAGTTTTTCCTCTTTTTTTTTTTTCCATTGCAGCCGAAGCGTGGATCTCACGCGCTTTTTCAGGTGGTGCATGAGAGCGCGTCAGGGAACTTTCGGCGACCAACCTTATGTCGCCGGCTCCGTCTCTCCGAGATCTACATTCCTATAAAATTTATTTTACTTTTTAATGGTCTGAAAAAAAATTTCTAAGGGTCCAAATCCTAGACAAGTTCATGTGAAAAATTTGAGAGAAAAATCTCCCTCTTTTCCAATCCAATCAAACATGAAGTTTTTACAATGCTTTCCCATCGATCCTAGATTTGTGTAGGTAGCTCTGATACCACTGTAAGATTTTTTAGATCATCTTTGGATTTTTTCATGGGATTTTTCATGAACCCTAACGAACACACCACACAGATTACTAGAATACAATGGGTATTGAAAAGAGTTGATAAGACACATACCTCTTGCTGTAGATTGATTTTCGATCGTTTTCTTTAGTTTGAATGCTGGGATCAGAGTCTTCCACAGCCTATCGGGATCCCTTGACCTTCTCTCTGCGTATGGGAACAGGAAAAGAAAATAACACTATGGCTGTGGAGACTCTAACCATTGGTATTTATAATACCACCCCCAATCTTGGACCAGTCTCATAGTGGACCAGGTTGGTCCATCTCTAATCATACTTAAACCGGTCTACCTATAACTAGACTCCCACTGAACCAACTAATTTTATAATTAATTTAGCCCATAAAAATATCTTACAAGTTGGTCTAAACCTTGTTTTGTCACCTACCAGAGATAGACCTTCCCTATTCATTGTGGGAATGAATTAGGGTAATGAGATAGTATTATATAGGAAAAATATCACGTACTATCCAAATAGTTTGATAAACATCACCTACCACCCACACATTTTTGATATCATCAACTACCACCCAAATTTTTAAAACGTTTAACTGAAAGACCCAAACCATTAAGACATTTCCATTAAATACTGATGTTAGCTTAAATCCCTTTTTCGGTAGACAATAATGTCCTTACTGTAAGGTTTGTTAGATTAAGCCTCATCTCCTTCTTCATCGATGTTTAGCAGCGGTGACTATATTGCACACCTTGCCGAATGGTTTGGTCGATTAAGCCTTCTCGTCATCTCCTTCCTTGTTCACGGCAAGCTTGGTAGTGTCTCCACACTCAATCAACTCCGTACTTGTCTCCGCAAGCAGAGAATGGCTTTCACAATACGATGGATGACAATAGTTCACGGCTCCATAGACGGAGCAACGATGGAACTTGTGTCGTCTCTTCTCAGGCCGTCCACACTCGATATGGGAGCAAAGCCTCAATCCATTCCCCAGAAAATCTCCTCGCAATCCGAACCAGTCCGCCAGAAACCGATTCACAGGATGCGCTGCAGCCTTCGCCATTAGGGATCAATCACAAACAAGAATGAATAATAGGATAACCAAATAGGGAACAAAATGAATCTAAGCAATATACTAAATTGAAATCTAATTGGCTTAATCAACAATCCCACAAGGAAAATTAAAAAAATGGACGAAGCTTCATCGGGGTTTGTGACATGGGAATCCTCCGTCGCAGGCTCATCAACACACTCATTGTTTGCAAAAGTGATGGCAGAATCCTCTGTATCCTCCTCTCGTACACTAGTAATTAGACCCGAGCTTGAATGAAGCCGAGAAGAATAAACAATTTTACTTACCTTTTCGTGATCTGTAAAAGATCGTACAATTTTATTCGTTTTATCTGTAGGCTCGAAAATGTCAGTATCTTCCGAAATCACTGGCGAATCAGAGCCCTTGTCCTTGTCATCGTAGCAGAACTTCCTTGACGCTTGAGTCCAAAAGAATGTCGACGCCGAAGGCCACTGGGGAGGGTCGTTAGGGAGGAATGCTTAGCTTTATGTACTTCAATAGCTCCATCTTCAACGATTTCGTGTTTCAGTGACTTGGCCGGTTCTCCAGATTTGGGCTTGCCATTGCAGTCTACGAGGGAAGATTCTTCGATGGCATCGAAGCACTAATCGAAATTCCGATCTTTTTCAATATCTGTGTACTCCATTTAACCCAAATTAGATTAATGAATCTCTGCAGGAATAATGGTTTCTGATTTTTGATAGTTTCATTCCAAATGCCCGACGATCGGGATGTAAGAGAAGGTCTATCCCAAATTCGTTTTGGTCGCTTCTTCTTCCGCTTCCCCGATGGTGAACCTACCGCCGATGCCATGGATCTCCTTGGCTGCAGACCAAGGGCAAGAGACACTCCAGGAAAGGGGAGAACGATGAGGGAGAGAGGAAAGATAGGGGAGAACAAAACTAATCACTTACCAAGAGGTTCGATGGTTGGAGATTCGATGTTGCCACGGAGAAGGAACCAATGGGTGGTAGGTGATGTTTCTTAGTTTAAAATAAGAAGGGT
Organism: Protea cynaroides; assembly: GCA_028583415.1. Classification (NCBI taxonomy): domain Eukaryota; kingdom Viridiplantae; phylum Streptophyta; class Magnoliopsida; order Proteales; family Proteaceae; genus Protea; species Protea cynaroides. The sequence continues at coordinate 89,129,203 of CM053269.1, forward strand.
ATAGATGTCTAGAAAAAAAATTTAACTCACTTCCATCAGTTAGTAAGGTGCGGTTAATGATTTCAGAAACCAGTGGGTAGTAGTAGGTGATGTTTCTCAAACTATTTGAGTAGTACGTGATATTTTTCCTATTATATATACTATGGTATGAAGTCCCTGCAGCCACTATTGTGGTCTCTCCATCAGCACCCACAGCAGAGGAGAAGGAAGATCCTCTGGAAAGGCTGTGGAAGGCTCAACCCAAGAATTGTCACAAGTAATGGTCGAAAATCAATTGTCTGCAAGAGGTATGAATCAAATCTAACTCCCTTGGTTATTTATCTCATTGTGTTTTAGGTATCTATGTGTGGAGATAGGGTTATACAATAAAACCCTGTCAAAATATTTCTTAGAGCTGTCCATACCATAGTTAGTTAAAACGGGAACGGCAAAAAAACAAAACGGAACGGTATGGGTTTTAAACGGCAAAAAAAAATGATACGGTAAAAAAAACGGTCAAACATTTTGAGAACAGCAAAAAAAGGAAAATGGACGGTACGGGTTTTAAACTGATCAAAACTAATACGGTACGGCAAAAAAAATGGCAATATATTCCCATAAAAGGTTACCAAAAAAAAAACGATGGTTAAAAGTGTAATTGCCTGTTTTTATATTTCAGCCGTTTTTTATCATAAAAAACGGATACGCATATTAAACACAATTAAAACACGTTTAAAATGGCAGGGGTTCCCATATGCCGTTTTTTACCGTATTTATCAGATCAATAATGCAAAACGTGTTTTAAACGGCCGGGTACGGTCCGACCGTTTTAAACGTGTTTTAACTAACAATGGTCCATACAGACCTAAAATCGATGAAACTAGATTTAATAAAGCCTAATAGAGATGATTGGATTGATGGAACGGATTGTTTTTTTATCCGATTTCGATCGAAACCTATGGGAGATCTATTACAATTGAATTTTTTTTTACCGTTAAAAATTAAAAAATTTTATACCACTGTATAGAACTCGGAGAGACGGTGATGATAGTATAAAATTCACTGTCGCTGGCCACCGGACGAGGTGCCACCCACCGGTGGAAAAAGCTAGTGAGATCCACTGGCTCGCATTACATAAAAAAAAAAAAAGGAATGACGGTGAACCACAAGTCAGACCGGCCTAGCCAACTCAGACCAGACCGGACAGACTCGGCGGAGTGGACCGAGCATGCGAGTGATCCACATGTGTGCTCGATCAGGCTCGATCAACCTGATGGCCAAGACCCACGGGTCAACCTATATTCTCGGGTGGATGACCCGAACATCTGACCCGATTGCCCAACCTGAATAGCCGGGTGAGTGACATGGGTATCCGATCCGATAACCCAATTGAGCGACCTGAATTACTGACCCAGTAACCCGGATGGGTGAATTGGGTCCCGATTAGACTAATCCGGTTTAGCCTAGACCGGACTGACCCAGACTAAACCCGGTTATTAAACCCCAGACCTAAGGCCCTGTTTGGATCACTTGTGTGTGATCCCATGCGCCACCTTTAAGCTGTGTGTGAGGGCACGTGGGAGGTCCTATGGACCTCCGATTTCTTTTGTTGGGCTTGTCTCAGTCTGGACTTCATTCTGTTATGATCTATGTCTCATTTTAAGGGTTTTAAAAAATCTTTTTTGATTAAAAAGTCTCATTTTGGGACGAGTTTGTATTGTTTTTATAATATTAATTACCAGATGAATGAATGAGATTAAGTGCACGATTTATTAAATGTTTGAAAGATCATACTTGTATATCTATAACATTCATTGTAAAATATCCCACAAGAACTGTAAATTGGGATTTATTCACATCTTGGTGGAACTTGGTGGAACCCACTAAAGTGGCACACCTTGTTTTATTATGATTTATTCAAATTCAAGTGTTTGTATTTGTAAATACTTCAAAAATTGACAAATTTCATCCATAGGTGACATTGTCAAAGTTTGTTCAAGTTAGGATTTGTAAATATTATGTGAGGGCCTAGTGTGATATCCAAAATAGCACACTTGGTTTTGTCATAATATGTTCAAATCCAATATTTATGCATTTACAAGGTATAGCAAGGAAGGACATGCTCATCCATAGGTGACATTGTAAAAAATTCTCACTTTTGTAGTTGCCGCAAAGAATGGCATTGTCCACCCAAAGGTGGCATTGTCAAGATTAAAATATTACATGCACTTGAAAAAAAGGATGTTTGGTTTAAGGTTTCGTTCACCTAAAGGTGGTGTGATTTTCGACGTCATCATTCCTTAGCTGTTTTGCCCAGATATTAGAGAGGATCAGTGCATCCTTGTCCCAAAGGATAAATATCTAGTTCGGTTGACTCGTGGAAAAAGGTAATAATTGTTTGGTGATTTTGCCCGGATATTAGAGAGGACCAGTGCATCCTTATCCCAAAGGATAAGTATGTAGTTCAGTTGACTCTTGGAAAAAGGTAATAATTATTTGACGATTTTGCTCAGATATTAGAGAAGACCAGTTCATCCTTATCACAAAAAATAAGTATGTAGTTCAGTTGACTTTTAAAAAAATATAATAATTGTTTGGTAGTTTTGCTAGGATATTTGAGAGAACCAGTGCACCCTTGTCCCAAAGGATAAGTACATAATTCAGTTGACTCTTGGAAAATGAAATAATTGCTTACTTATTATGTTTTGATAACTTAGTTTATTTCCTTTCATGTATGAGTTATGAATCTATCACTGTGTGTATAACATTGCAATTGAACTCATCTAGTGATTATTATCTCAAAATTTCAATCCCTAGTACTATTCTTGCTTCACTTCTTATTTTGTATGGATCAAATTATAAAAATGGTATAAGGCAGTTGAAACATAACTAGGATTTTTGGACTTAGACCTAGCTCTTAGAAAGGATAAAACTGTTGCCCTTACCCTTGAAAGTAGCTTTCTCCTACTAAGGTTATGAAATGGAAAAAATGATAATCTTTCAAAAGAAAATCCTTGTAACTTGTGAGGAATTCTGTCCTAAAGGCTATGTAAGGTAGTATCGTGATGAAAAACACTATCAAGGAATACATAAAGGAGAGTCAAGAAAAATTTGAAGTGATTGATAAGGGGTTGAAGAGTCATCTTATATTTAAAATTACCAAAACAAAATTTGATGGAAGTGACAATATTAGTAAAACACATCCTGGAACATTACTAGTGGATATTAAGGGAGAAATCCTAAGGAAATTTGAGATTTCTAAAAAGGGCAGAGAAATTGTGAAACCTACATGCAAATTTTGGGGACAAAATTTCTGTTAAGGGTGGGGGAGTTGTAAAACCCGCACTCCATGAACCTGATCTAAACCTTTAATTTATGTCGTAATAGTTCTTCCAATCATCACTAGGCTAGACGGGACGAACGGATGAAAATCAGGTATGAAAATGGACCTAAGGTATGAAATATTTCATACTGGTCAATGGTACCGGTCGACCGGTATGTCTGCGCGGCAGACTACTTAGATCCATAAACGGATCTCTGCGGGTCTCACTTTTCAAATATCGAACCCTAGGACTTTCCTAATGTAAGGGGACTTCCTAAACTCAATCCTAGTCTATTTAAGGACCCCTAAACCTCCTTAAATCTCTTTCATTGATCCTCACAAACCCTAGAGAGGAAAAAGAGATCGAAGAAGGAGAAAGAGCTAAGGAAGGAGGGAGAGGAGCCGCCGTTGCCGTTGGACAAAGAACACCCTACTGCGAACCAACAGTAAGTGCTTGAACCTTCCTCTAAGTTAAGCGTTATAGAAGGTTAGTCATGAATGGATCCATACCATGCAAGGCGAGATATTGATCTAAACCTTTGAATTTGCCATCAAACCCTAATACAGTCGATAAATCTAGATTCAAGTTCTAGGCTGAGGATCATCAGAACTAGGACTTGAATGGAGTATGAAATAACTATAACTCGTTGCTCAGACCTAGAATGTATAGGAGAAATCCTAGAATCAATAGGGAGTGACCGACGGAAGGAGAGAACTGAGCTTATGGTCTTCCGGAGGCATACCGGTCGCACCCTATGCGACCAGTACTGCGACCGGTACCTCTCGGGGACCGGTCGACCATACCGGTTGCACCTTTCCTTATAGTGCTGCGATCGGTGCCTACGACCTGTCTGCACTGTGAAGGGTATATTTTGATCCAGTTGGTTTTCGACAAACGTAAACCCTAAGAAATTATTCTAATTCAACCCTAACATCGTGTAGGACCTTGTGATAGTGAGTTTGGATTCTATGACGTGGAGCAAGCTAGCAATCAAGCGTCAGGTAAGGGAATCAGACCTAAAACCTAATAACTTAATAACAGTAAAACATTGTTAAATAATTATGATTATATGGAATGATGTTTGTGCATACTCGCATGTCATCTTTACTTTCAGTTATTATATTGTTCATGCATACTCGCTATGCTAGGATGTGATTGTTAGGCATTTGACTGTTTTCGTTGGTGTGTGGAATGGGAAGGGCCTGGGGTCTGGGATCATTCCTCACACTAGCACCATTTCGTATCGTTTCTATCTTAGCATGCTTGGTGCGGGTAGGGTATCAGGGGGAAGAAGTGGCACTGTGGTCTCTGGCCTGCCCATTAGACTCTAGCTCTATCTTTATGCCATAGGGAGTTGTGCTGGGATAGGGAATACTGTGATGACATATAGGATTGGTTAGTTACAAGCCTAGTTTGCAAGCCCTCGCCAATAGGGACTTACGTGTTGATATGGGTAGGGCATCAGGGGAAGTGTTGGCGGTGTTTGATCCGGACGCTTTAGCTCTATTTCTATTCCATGGTGGGTGCATGTGGGATGACAGTGGTGTTTGATCCATTGGGCGACTTCACACACTCGTGTATAGAGGTGCGGTGGCCGCCAATCCTTTCTATAGCACATTGTAAACTTAAAACCAGACCATAATGTGAATGTTATCCATACATGTTGTTTGTTGCACTGTCTGATTGTCTTACTGAGCTAAGTTGTGAGCTCACCCTTGTGTACACACTATTTTTAGATGTTGATGCAGGTTACACTGTAGAGGATTACATGGATGCTCCGGTATATGGAGGTGTTGCTGCCTTGGAAGTGCAAGCAGGGGAAGACGAGCATGACACTTTATGCGAGTACCCTTTCTGTGTACCTCTAGGATAATGGATTTGTTTATTCTATTTATTTTCAGTTGGATTTATAATTGGGACATAAGGATAATTATTTATGTTTGGTATTTTTGAATAATTGGATAATTTATTTATCAATAAAAGTACTCAGTTCATTTAATTTAAGACTTTCGCTGTATTTTATTATATTCTGATATGGTTATGTGCAATGGTTTGTATGAGTGGACACTGTCTTATTGAGATCCTAGTGTGAACCGTTGGTTCAGTGACGGTTCACTCACACTTCTAGTTCAGCCGGAATTAGGGTATGACAACTTGGTATTAGAGCACTTAGGCTCTGTCCAACAGACCATATTTGCACCTAACAGAGTCAATGAACTGAGATAGGATGAATTTAAAAGTCTTAATAAAAACACACCTTAAGCACATGTTGATGCCTGAGACTAAATATGAAAGAGCATAACATACCATACTAAAATAAACACTTAATGAATAGACATGCTCTAGTGAGGAAACCATAGTGACAAGTAGAATGATCATAAAGTTCCATAACAAGTAAGAAGAAAATTTTATAAACATGAAACATCTAAAGAGTAAAAGTTAATTGTATCACATGGTACAATCCACAAGCCGAACAGTTACCCTATTATAATAAAAATCATACTGAGTGGAGAGAAAAAAATAAAGTGATCTATCATGGGGTGGGGGGCATAGGAGGAATAGGATCAGCAATGTCATAGTCACGCTCATATGCTACCTTGAGCCAGTGTACCTGCTCCTGCGTGACTCTGAGGCTGCGAGAGAGGCGCCCTAGGTCGCGGTTCATCTCATGCTGGGCATCCCAAATCTCCATAAACATATCCATCACGGTATCAGGAAGAGGCTGGGATGGTCCCGCTGCAGGTATGGGCTGCGGTTCTAGTGCAGGGACGTCCTTCATTTGATCATCATCATCCCCTGCCTTTTCTGCATGAGCCGCATTGGTTGCTGCTGCCGCTGCTGCTACCCTTCTAAGAGGACGAGGACGAGCCTCTAGCTCCTCATCACTGATTGACAGATTGTCTATCCTCATCCAGAAAATGGCATCCCAGTCAATGTCTGATGTCATGGTGTCCTCAACCGTAATCTCATCCCTCATGTCTACTCGAAGGCGCTGCAGGAGTGTAGTGATAAGCCTGCCATAAGGAAGGTTGCTTATCTGAACGGGCATGGTAGCCTGACACATGGTCCTGATGATAATGTAAGGAAGACAAACCCGCTCCCTAGTGCAGACATAGTAAGTCAGGTACTGGGTTGCTGAGATGGAGAAGAACTTCCATCTGATGACTTGCACGGAGGATGAGAAGGTACTATTTGCTACGCACATGCTCAAGGAAGATGCTAATGCCTGGTGGAATTCTACCCAGGCATACTTAGAGAGGAAGCACACCCAAATCACCTGGGAAATATTCAAGGGAGCCTTCTTTGATAAGTACTTTCCTAAGAGCATTCATGATCAAATGGAGAAGGAATTTCTTAACCTGCAACAATCCCAGTTGACTGTTGATGCGTACCGGCAGAGATATGAAGAGCTGTTTTTCTTCGCTCCAGCAAGCATGCAAAAGGAGGAAACCAAGACCCGTAGGTTCACCATGGGATTGTGAGGAAGTATCCGAGAGCACGTCTTGGGTTTGGAGAAGAAGGTGTATAACAAGGCTGTGAGATTGCTAGAGTGATTGAGTCAAGCCAAAGAGACAGCTTATTTGCTCAAAGCAGGGGACTGAAGAAGCCTGCTACTGAGACTTCGGGTGGAGGGAACACTAGACCATTCCGCCCATACAGGGCTTAGTATGCTATGGTGCCAGCAAGGAATACTATTGCACCACCACAATCACAGGTAGCTGGACAAAACCCAAACGTCAAATATTTTAACTACCAGCAATTGGGCCATTATGCAAAGACCTGTCCTCTACCTAGAAAGCAACTGCCATAGCAAGGGAAGATATTTGCAGTCACCACTGAAGAGGCAGCCGCATCACCTGATGTGGTTACTGGTATGATTCCATCCCTTACTATTTTGCTTGCTGTTTTGTTATGTATAAGCATGTAGAACTAAGGGAGAAGTAAATTTCAGGAACTGTAGATATAGTTGGAGTACCCGCCAGAGTACTCTTCGACTCTGGGGCTACACACTCCTTTGTTTTTATATCTTTTGGGAAGCGAATGGAATTACCTGTCAAGTCCTTAACCCCAAGCTTGATAGTTCGCTCTCCGTTGGGAGTAGAAGTGGCGTTGAATGAATGCTATGGGCCGTGTTCAGTTAATATTGAGGGGCAAAACCTAGAAGCAAATCTAGTTCAACTTGAGATGGCAAACTTTGACGTCATCTTGGGAATATATTGGCTAGGCCATCATTCAGCTAGCTTATTATGTGGTGAAAGAAAACTTATTTTTAAAGATGATAAGGGAAAGGAGTTTAGCTTTACTGGAACCAAATTACCTAGGAAGCGGAAGCTGATCCTCTTTGCCCTAAAAGCTAAGAGATGTTTAGAGAAGGGAGGAGTGGGGTACTTAGTGTCTGTGGTCGACATCACTACAGAAGTGCCAAAGATGGAAGATCTAGATGTGGTACGAGAGTTTTCAAATGTATTTCCAGAGGATCTACCAGGTCTACCTCCAAACAGGGCTACAGAGTTCGTGATTGACCTCATGCCAGGGTGTGTGTCAGTGTCTAAGGCACTGTACAGGATGGTCCCTACAGAATTAAAAGAGTTGAAGACCCAGTTACAAGAACTATTAGATAAGGGTTTCATATGACCAAGCATATCGTCGTAGGGAGCACCTGTATTGTTCGTAAAGAAAAAGGATGGTAGCGTACGATTATGTATCGACTACCGGGAGTTGAACAAGTTAACCATCAAGAATCGATACCCTTTGCCTAGGATCGATGATCTGTTCGATCAGTTGCAGGGTGTAAAGATTTTCTCGAAGGTTGATCTTAGATCAAGGTATCACCAATTGAAGATCAAGGCAGCAGATATTTCGAAGACTGCTTTCAGAACAAGGTATGGGCATTATGAGTTCCTGGTAATGTCATTTGGATTGACTAACGCTCCAGCGTCATTCATGGAACTGATGAACCGAGTATTTCATGACATGTTGAAAACTTCGGTCATCGTATTCATTGATGACATCTTAGTTTACTCAAAGGACAAGGAGACTCATGCAACACATTTGAGAGCAGCCCTACAATGGTTGAGAAGGGAGAAGCTTTACGCCAAGTTCAAGAAATGCAAATTTTTGCTGAAGGAAGTGGCCTTCTTGGGTCATGTAGTATCTGCAAATGGTATCAAGGTAGATCCAAGCAAGATTGCAACTATAGTAGGATGGGATGCACCGAAATCAGTTGCAGAGATTTGTAGTTTCCTTGGATTGGCTGGTTACTATAGAAGATTCGTAGAAGACTACTCAAGAATCGCCGTTCCACTTACTAGACTAACCAAGAAAGGAGAAAAGTTCATACGGACAGATAAGTGTGAGAAGTGCTTTCAGACTCTGAAGTCAAGACTAGTCTTTGCACCTATCTTGACCATCCCAGCACCAGGTATGTCGTTTACCCTATATATGGATGCCTCAGGGTTGGGTCTTGGATGTGTGTTGATGCAAGGAGAACAGGTGATTGCCTACGCATCAAGACAATTGAAAGAGCATGAGAAGAACTATCCTACACATGATCTAGAGTTAGCAGCGGTCATTCACGCAATCAAGACTTGGAGGAACTACCTCTATGGTAAAAAGTTTCAGATAAAGTCGGATCACAAGAGTTTGACTTACCTTTTTACTCAGAAGGACCTGAATATGAGACATAGGAGATGGCTGGAGCTATCAAAAGATTATGATTGTGACATCCAGTACCATCCGGGTAAGGTAAACGTTGTGGCTGATGCCTTAAGCAGAAAGTGGACATTAAAACCAGAGGCAGGACCTAGTACAAACGCTGCACTGCGTGCTGTAGCCCTAGGCTCAATAGAGAATGATAAAGAGTATATATTAGAGACTGTAGGAGATCCAGTGGAACAGGGCTTAATTCATAAGTTCACATTGATGTTCCCAGCTTTGAAGATCTCATCGGATCTAATAGATGAGGTCAAAGTAGCAATCCTACAGGATCCACACCACAAGACTGTGCAAGAAGATTTAAAGAAGGGTACAAGCAACCCTGATTTTACCTTGGATTCAGACAAGGTACTCAGGTATAGTGGACGATTATGTAAACCTGAGAGTGAAAACTCAAATATCAAAGATAGAATTATGACAGAAGCTCATGACAACCCATATTCGGTACATCTAGGAAGCACCAAGATGTACCATGATTTAAGAAGACTATATTGGTGAAGGGGTATGAAAGCGGATGTAGCTCGATCCATGTTCCAATGTCTGAATTGCTAGCAAGTTAAAGCAGAAAGGTAGAGACCCACAGGTTTGCTACAACCACTACCGGAGTCAGCATGGAAGTGGGATTATATCACAATGGATTTCGTCATTGGCCTACCCTTGACACCAAGGTCAGTGGATGCTGTGTGGGTTATAGTCGATCGACTTACCAAGACAGCTCACTTCATTGTTGTCAGACCTCAGTATACCATGGACAAGCTGGCCAAGCTATACATGGATAATATAGTTAGACTTCATGGCGTCTAAGAAAGTATAGTATTTGACAGAGATCCCTGTTTTACATCAAAGATTTGGGAAGGATTACAGAAAGCCATAATAAGACCCGCACTCCGTAAACCCTGTCTAAACTTTGGTTTTGTGTCATAGCAGGTCTTCCGATCACGAGGGGATGACAAACAGGTACGAAATCGGATCAAAGACGGTCAAATAGTCATCATTTTATGTTGACCGGTCGATGGTACCGGTCTTGGTACCGGTCGACCGGTCAGCTCTGCGCAGCTGAGTGCGGAGATCCGGAATTGGATCTCTGTGGGTCCCATTTTTCTAAACCCTAATGCCTGAACCTTCCTAATCCTAATAGGGTTACTAAACCCTAATTCTAGCCTATAAATACACCCTTAAACCTCCTCAAATCCTTTCCATTATCTCTCATAAACCCTAGAGAAGAGAAGGAGGTTGGAAAGGAGAAGGAGCTAGGAAGAAAAAGGAGGTGCCGCCGTTATCGTTCGACGACGCTCACGTTACGCCAGTCAACGGTAAGTGTTTTAATCATTCTTCTTACCCTATGACTTTAGGATAGTTGTGTGGGTGGATCAATACCATGCAAAGTAGGTATTGATCTAAAACCCTAAATTGGATATTAAACCCTAAGTTTCCGTCAAACCCTAGATTCGAGTTCCGAGATGTTATTCATCGAAACTAGACTCGAATGAGTTGGGGATAACTCTAACTTAAAGCTTAGACTTAGAATGGATAGGAGAAACCCTAAAAATCCAAGGTAATCAATCGACGACAGTCGAAAAACCAAGTGTATGGTCTTCCGGAGACATACCGGTCGACCATACCGGTTGCCAGTTTGCTCACAGAGCTGCAACCGGTATGTTGCGACCGGTCAGCTCTGAAAGTCTGGTTTTGGACTTTGTTGGTTTCCGATCAACATGAAACCCTAAGAAAACTATTCTAATGAAACCCTAATAATATTGTAGGACTTTGTGACTTCCCGTTTGGATCTTGCGACGTGGAGCAAGCTAACAAACGATCGTCAGGTAAGGGAATCTGACCTAAACCTAATAATTAATGGACAGTAAGTCGATGTTAATCACCTGATTATATATGATGTGATGTTTGTGCATATTCACATGCCATTTTTTCATTTCAGTTATTATTATTGTTCATGCATTGATAGGATGTGATTGTTAAGCATGTGATTGTTTTCGTTAGTGTGTGGAGTGGGGCATGGGCCTGGGATCACTTCTCACACTAGCACCTTTTGTAGTATTCTGTCTTAACATGCTTGGTACGGGTGGGGCATCAGGGGAAGGTCGTGCTACGGTGGTCTCCGATGTTGATGCTGGTCTGGCCATGGTTATGTGGCATTGTGGTCTCCGAGGTCGACGCTGGCTTGTCCACGATGCTTTAGCTCTATCTCTATGCCGTAGGGAGTTATGTTGGGATAGGATCTACCTGCGTATTGTTTCTATCCTAGTGGGTTAGTTACGGATAGGGCATCAGGGAGGTGTGGGAATGCCTTAGCTCTATCTCTATGCCGTAGACGGCTGTGCTGGGATAGAGCATACATTGATGACATATAGGATTGGTTAGTTGCGAGCCCAGTTTACGAGCCCTGGCCAGTAGGGGCTTAGGTACTGGTATGGGTAGAGCATCAGGGGAGGTACGGGGGTATCTTAGCTCTATCTCTATTCCATGATGGGTGCATGTGGGCCAATGGGGGTATGATCCATGAGGTGCCACACACTCATGTATAGAGGTGCGGGGGCCACCAAACCTTTCTATAGTACATTGCAAACTTAAACCAGACCACAGCATAAAATTGATTGTTACTCATGCATAATATTGTGAAGCTGTCTGATTGTCTTACTGAGCTAAGTTGTGAGCTCACCCTTTGTGTACACATTATTTTTAGATGTTGATGCAGGATACACGGTGGATGACTATATGAACGCTCCGGCGTATGGTGATGTTGCTGCTCTGGGTGCACAGGCAGGAGAGGACGAGCATGATGCATCATGCGAGTGTCCTTTCTGCGTGTACCTGTGATTGATTTTATTTATTTGTTTCAGTTATTTTTGGTTGACTTTTAAAGAGATGTAATGATATTATATTTTATGATTGGATTTGAATAATGGGATATTTTATTGAAATTATCAATAGATACTCAGTTCATTCTATTTAAATACTTCCGCTGTATTATTTATATTCTGATTGTGGTTATGTGCAATGGTTTGTATGAGTGGACACGGTCTATTCGAGATCCTGGTGTGAACCGTTGGTTCAATGACGGTTCAATCACCCCATTCTGGTTGGTTCAGAATTGGGGTGTGACAACTTGGTATCAGAGCCCTCGGGCTCTGTCCAACAAACCATATTGCACTTAACGAAGTCGATGAACTGAGTTAGGAAATATTAAAAAAAATTTTAATACAAACACACCCTAAGCATTGTTTGATACTTGAGACGGATTAAGAAAGAGCATAATATACTATACTAAATATGAAACTTAACATGTGCACATACACTAGTTAGGTGAAACATGAAAACTTTCATTAAATAAAAAAAAAAGAGTATCAGATAAATAGTGCTACAGGGTACAGTCCACAAACTGGACAGTTACCCTGTTATATAAACCGTCAAGAGAGAGAAAGTGAAAGTAAATCATGGGGTAGGGGGCCTAGGAGGAATAGGGTCTGCTATATCATAATCTCGCTCGTAAGCGACCCTGAGCCAATGCACCTGATCCTGTGTGACTCTGAGGCTGCGAGCCAAGTGCGCCAAGTCACAGCTCATCTCACGCTGAGTGTCCCTGATCTCCGTAAACATACCCATCATGGTGTCGGGAGGAGGCTGAGATGGTCCAACTGTAGAGGTAGACGGTGGTGCTGCAGGTGTAGGCTGTGGGACAGGCACTGGTGCTTCCCCAGCCATATCGTCATCATCACCCCCAGCCTCTACCGCATATGCCGCGTTGGCTGCTGCTGCTGCTGCGGCTGCTACCCTCCCGAGTGGATGTGGGCGAGCCTCCAACTCGTCATCGCTAACGGGCAGATCGACCATCTGCATCCTCTGAATAGCCTCCCAATCAATGTCGGATGTCATGGTATCCTCAACAGTCACCTTGCCTCTCATGCTCACACCCAGGCGACGTAGAAGGAAGGTGATGAGACGACCGTATGGAAGGTTACTGGCCTGATCGGCCAGGGTCACCTGATGCATGGTCCGGATGATGAGGTAAGGGAGAGAGACCCGCTCCCCGGTGCAGACGCAGTAGGTGATGTACTGAGTGAGCTGAGATAACTTATTGTAGTGGCCGCTCTGGGGCACAAGGTCGTGCTGGATGATGCGGCTATAGACTCGAGCCAGGGGCTTCAGACTAGCCGCCTTCATAGGAGCCCCAGGATTTAGGATCTGCTCTGCGATCTCTCGACGTAGGTCCTCGCTCAGATAGCCCTTCACCTTTAGAGGGCAGTATACCAAGTCTCCATCATTGGGTACCCCCAGCAGGTCAGCCAATTGGTGGGTGTTGAAGGAGATAGGTATACCCTTGACGTAGCTGGAGATGCGTAAGTCCCTACCCTGGTTGGGATCATTGACATCCCCATGCAGCTCCAGGTTAGCATAAAAATGCTTAACCAGGTTGGGACGGGTGGTATCTGTGTAGGATATTACAGGCACCCACCCAAGCGCGTTGAAAGCGTCTCGCACATCGAACCTCTCCAGCTGATCCAAGTTAACTCGACGCCCAGATTCAATGTTTTTGCTATCAAACCATGGGAAACGAGCTTGTGCCTCCAAGGAACGAAACCAACGCTCGTCGAGTTGTGGAGCTGGTGGCTGAGAAGCGCGTACGCTCGATCCATGAGGACGTTTGCCAAGAGCACGTCGTGGAGCCATTAAACTGCAAAACAAATGAAAATAAGAAGAAAAGGTTAGATTTTGTCAAAATTTCGACAGCATAACGACTGTAATTCGAGAAAAAGCCTCGAACTCACCCAAAAACATAGGGAGGAGGACTTACGTAACCCCCACACTCTTCAACAAACCAATCACAGGCAATTACAATAAGAAATTTCAGAAAATTTAAGAAAAATAAGAAATTTCGAATTTTTTTGAAAACCTAAGTCAAAACTTGTAAAAATTCGATTTTTATGAAAACCGTTCGGTGAAACCTCAAATTAGTTAAGGGCTTTTTCTCTTAGGGGTCCCTAAACCCTTTCTAAGCTGAAGGAAAAGAGTTCCTACGGTTGGAATCTCTCAATCAAAGAAAAACCTAAAATTCTACATAAAAACGATATGGAAAATGTCTAAAAATTTAAAAGAGAAGGAAGAGACCTACCTGGAGATGATGTTCTAAGCTTTAAACGGAAGAAATCGACTTCTAAGGTCACCGGCTAGACTGTAGCAACTGGGTAGAGCAGAGAGAAATCACCACCGGAGAAGAAAGGAAGAAGAAAAGTGAGAGAAAGTTCACGATTTTAAAAGCAAATCTAGGCATACCGGTCGACGGTTTTGCCCATACCGGTCGACCGGTATCCCTACAGGCATGCGACCGCTATGTCTCGGTCAGAATTTTATTCTGACTGATCGACTATACCGGTCGCAACACTGTCAACAGAGTGTCGACCGGTACCCCTCCAGGCATGCGACCGCTATGTCTCGGTCAGAATTTTAATTTTGACCGGTCGACTATACCGGTCGCAGCATATTCTACAGGGGTGCGACCGGTATGTTGCGACCGGTCAGCACCAGAATAGCCAGAAAAATCTCTGAAATTTTTTAAAATTTTCCTTTTTGCGACTGTTTCTCCTTATATTGTTCAAGACTAACACCACTATTACTTCATTCTCATGTGTTATGTCTTCTTCTCAGATTTAAACTGAATAGTCTGAGATGGTGGGAGGAAATGGTCGTAGGGGTCGAAAGCGTCACTAGGCTAGGATGCGCCTCGAGGAAGAAGAACAGGTTGAACCAGGCCATGTTAGAGAGCCATGCCCGGAAGTTGAGGAAGAACAGGTTCCTGAGGTACCGACAAATTTGCCTGGCCCACCTCACAGGAATTCTGAGACCATTGTTACAAACCTGGTCTATCAGATGCAAGCTCAGCAGAAAGAATTCCTGAGCGAGATACTGAAGATGTTCAGGCCACCGGGTTCTGTTCCCACTGGAGGTACGCCCGAGTCTGGAGGGAATAATAATACACAGCCGACGCATGGTAGTCCAGGACTGATGGGCCAACCCCAGAATGTACCACCACCGCACCAGTTTCCGTCATCTTCTGCTTATCAGGGAGCCTATCCGTATCGACCACCATGGTACAGAATGAATACGCATGGACAGCACGATCTGAGTCGGGCGGTGGATAGGTTCCTAAAGTTGAAGCCTTCATCTTTCACAGGTAAAACAGGGAAACCATTGTGGCCAGCACAGTGGGTTGCAGAGATGGAGAAGAATTTCTGACTAATGACTTGTACAAAGGATGAAAAGGTCCTATTTGCCACTCACATGCTGAAAGAAGATGCAAATGCTTGGTGGAATTCTACACGGGCATATTTGGAGACGAAACATACACAGGTGGATTGGGAAGTGTTCAAGGTTGCCTTCTTCGATAAGTATTTTCTGAAGAGCTTCAAAGATCAGATGGAGAAGGAGTTCATTAATCTACAGCAGTCTCAGTCGACTGTAGATGCTTATCAGCAGAGGTACGAGGAGTTATTTTTCTTCGCACCGGCAAGTATGCAAGAAGAAGAAACCAAGACACGTAGGTTCACCATGGGACTACGTGGAAGCATCAGAGAGCACATATTGGGTTTGAACAAGAAAATCTATAATGAGGCTGTGCAAGTTGCGAGGGTGATAGAGTCCAGTCAACGGGACAGCTTCTTCGCTCAGAACAGGGGAGTGAAGAGACCCGCTATTGAGAGTTCTGGTGGCGGTAACAATAGACCCTTCCGCCCATACAAGGCTCAGACCGCTACAGTACTTGCTAGGAACAATACAGCACCACCTGTGCCACAGAACGCCGGATACAATCCGAATATCAAATGTTTCAACTGTCAGCAAGTGGGTCATATTGCAAGGACCTACACTCTACCTAGGAAGCAACCTCCCCAACAAGAAAAAGTATATGCGGTCACCACTGAAGAGGCAGCCGCATCACCTGATGTGGTCACTGGTATGACTCTATCCCTTACTATTTGGCTTACTATTTTCATTGTGTGTATGCGAATGTAGAACTAAGGGATAATAAAATTTCAGGAATTGTAAATGTAGATGGTATACCTGCCAGAGTACTATTTGACTCTTGGGCCACGCACTCCTTTGTTTCTATTTCCTTTGGGAAGCGAATGGAGTTACCAATTAAGCACTTGAACCCAAGCTTGATAGTTCGCTCTCCACTAGGAGTCGAAGTGGCTTTGACTGAATATTATGGACCATGTACTGTATGTATTGAGGGCCAAGACTTAGAAGCAAGTCTGGTACTACTCGAGATGGCAGACTTTGATGTCATCTTGGGAATGGATTGGCTAGGCCATCATTCAGCTATCCTATTATGTGGTGAAAGGAAGCTTGTGCTTACAGACAAAAAGGGTAAGGAGTATAGCTTCACTGGGATCAAGCTATCTAGGAAGTGAAAGTTGATCCTCTCTGCCCTAAAAGCCAAGTGATGCTTAGAGAAAGGGGGAGTGGGGTATCTAGTATCTGTAGTCAACGTCACGGCGGAGTCACACAAGATGGAAGATATAGATGTGGTTCGAGAGTTCCCAGATGTATTTCCAGAGGAGCTTCCAGGTCTACCATCGGACAGGGCTACAGAGTTTGTAATAGACCTTATGCCAGGTTCGGCGCCGGTGTCTAAAGCACCATACAGGATGGCCCCTACCGAGTTAAAGGAGTTGAAGACCCAATTACAAGAATTGTTAGATAAGGGTTTCATATGACCTAGCATATCGCCTTGGGGAGCACCTGTATTATTTGTCAAGAAGAAAGATGGAAGTGTAAGACTATGCATTGACTACCGTGAACTGAACAAGTTGACGATCAAGAATCGGTATCCCTTGCCTAGAATCGATGATCTGTTCGATCAATTGCAGGGTGCAAAGGTTTTCTCGAAGATTGATCTCCGATCGGGGTATCACCAACTGAAGATCAAGGCTGGAGATATTCCAAAGACTGCTTTCAGGACGAGGTATGGGCATTATGAGTTTCTAGTTATGTCTTTCGGGTTGACCAATGTTCCAGCATCGTTCATGGAACTGATGAACCGAGTGTTTCATGATATGTTGGACACTTTGGTCATCGTATTCATCGATGACATATTGATCTACTCAAAGGACATGGAGACTCATACAACACATTTTAGGGCAGCCCTATAATGGCTGAGACAAGAAAAGCTTTGTGCTAAGTTTAAGAAGTGCGAGTTTTGGCTGAAGGAAGTAGCTTTCTTGGGCCATGTAGTATCTGAAGTCGGTATCAAGGTTGATCCAAGTAAGATAGCTGCTATAGTAGGATGGGAAGCACCAAAATCTATTGTGGAGATTCGTAGTTTCCTTGGGTTGGCTGGTTATTATTGAAGATTCGTGGAAGATTACTCCAGGATCGCTATTCCACTCACCAGATTGACCAAAAAGGGAGAGAAATTCATATGGACAGATGAGTGCGAGAAGTGCTTTCAGACTTTGAAGTCAAGACTAGTCTCTGCACCTATCTTGACCATCCCAGAACCAAGCGTACCGTTTACTTTATATACGGATGCTTCAGGGTTGGGTATTGGGTGTGTATTGATGCAAGGAGAACAGGTGATTGCTTACGCATCAAGACAGTTAAAGGAGCATGAGAAGAACTATCCTACGCATGATTTGGAGCTAACAGCGGTTATACATGCAATCAAAACTTGGAGACACTACTTGTACGGTGAGAAGTTTCAGATTAAGTCAGATCACAAGAGCTTAACTTACCTTTTCACTCAGAAGGATCTGAATATGAGACAAAGGAGATGGCTGGAGTTATTAAAAGATTATGATTGTGACATCCAGTACCGTCCGGGTAAAGCAAATGTTGTGGCTGACGCCTTAAGCAGAAAGTGGGCATCGAAACCTGAGGCAGGACCAAGTACAAATGCTGCATTATGTGCCGCAGCCTCAAGTTCAATTGAAGATGATGAGGAACATATTTTAGAGACTGCAGAAGATCCAGTTGAGCAAGGTTTAATTCATAAGTTCACCATGATGTTTGCAGCTTTGAAGATCTCACCGGATCTAGTTGATGAAGTCAAGGTAGCAATCCTACAGGATCCCCATCTCAAGACAGTGCAAGAAGACTTAGAGAAGGGTACGAGCAATCCTGACTTTACCTTGGATTCAGACAAGCTACTCAGGTATCGTGGACGGTTATGTATACATGAGAGTGAAGACTGCAATATCAAAGATCGAGTTATGACTGAAGCTCATTACACTCCATATTCGGTACATCCAGGAAGTACCAAAATGTACCATGATTTAAGAAGACTATATTGGTGGAGGGGTATGAAAGCAGATATAGCTCGTTTCGTGTTCCAATGTTTGAATTGTCAACAAGTTAAAGCGGAAAGGCAGAGACCCGCAGGTTTACTATAGCCATTACCAGAACCTGCATGGAAGTGGGATTGCATTACTGTGGATTTCGTCACTAGTCTACCTTTGACACCAAGGTCAGTGGATGCAGTTTGGGTAATAGTAGATCGACTCACCAAGACAGCTCGATTCATTTCGATCAGACCTCAGTATACCATGGAGAAGCTGGCCAAGTTATATGTTGATAATATAGTCAGACTTCATGGCGTCCCAGAGAGTATAGTATCTGACAGAGATCCCCGTTTTACATCAAAGTTCTGGGAAGGATTACAGAAAGCTATGGGAACAAAGTTGAAGTTCAGTACAGCTTTTCACCCTCAGACGGACGGACAGTCAGAATGAGCTATTCAAATTTTAGAAGATATGCTCCGAGCTTGTGCATTAGATTTCAAGGGAGCTTGGGATGAGAAACTATCACTTATCGAGTTTGCTTATAACAACAGTTATCAGGCTACAATTCAGATGGCCCCATATGAAGCACTCTATGGGAAGAAGTGTCGTACACCTCTGTTATGGAACGAGGTGGGAGAAAGAAGAATTGTAGGACCGGAGTTTGTTGAAGAAACTTGCCGAGTGATTGATCAAATCAAGGAGAGAGTAAAGACAGCTCAAGTTCGGCAGAAGCACTATGCGGATAATCGACATCGAGATCTGGAGTTTGCAGTGGGTGACAAAGTATTCTTGAAGGTATCACCGGTGCGAGGTCTGAAAAGGTTTGGTAAGAAGGGGAAGCTATGCCCCAGGTATGTGGGACCATATGAGATATTGACCAGACGTGGTAATGTAGCATATCAATTGGCTCTACCACCATCTATGTCAGGCGTTCATAACGTGTTCCATGTATCATTACTGAAGAAGTATGTCAGAGATGCATCGCACATCTTGACCGCTGATCCCCCAGACTTGACTGAAGACTTAACATTCGAAGTGGTGCATGTGATGCTCTCAAGTCGAAAGGTACAGCAACTTCGAACCAAGGATATCCATTATGTGAAGGTGCATTGGAGAAGCCAAAATGTTGAAGAAATTACTTGGGAAGAGGAGGGCGCGATGAGGAAGGAGTACCATAACCTTTTTGACAATCAAGGTACGTTCAAATTTTGAGGCCGAAATTTCTTTTAAGGGTGGGGGAGTTGTGAGACCTACATGCAAATTTCGGGATGAAATTTCTTTTAAGGGTGGGGGAGTTGTAAGACCCGCACTCTGTAAACCCGGTCTAAACCTTGGTTTTGTGTCGTAGCAGGTCTTCCGATCATCACCGGGCCAGACGGGACGAGCGGATGACAAACAGGTACGAAATCAGATCAAAAATGGTCAAATAGTCATCATTTTATGTTGATCGGTCGATGGTACCGGTCGACCAGTCAGCTCTGCGCAGCTGAGTGCGGAGATCCGAAATTGGATCTCTGTGGGTCCCATTTTCCTAAACCCTAATGCCTGAACCTTCCTAATCCTAATAGGGTTACTAAACCCTAATTCTAGCCTATAAATACACCCTTAAACCTCCTCAAATCCTTTCCATTATCTCTCATAAACCCTAGAGAAGAAAAGGAGGTTGGAAAGGAGAAGGAGCTCGGAAGAAGAAGGAGGTGCCGCCATTACCGTTCGACGACGCTCACGTCACGCCAGTCAACGGTAAGTGTTTTAATCATTCTTCTTACCCTATGACTTTAGGATAGTTGTGTGGGTGGATCAATACCATGCAAAGTAGGTATTGATCTAAAACCCTAAATTGGATATTAAACCCTAAGTTGCCGTCAAACCCTAGATTCGAGTTCCGAGATGATATTCATCGAAACTAGACTCGAATGAGTTGGGGATAACTCTTACTTAAAGCTTAGACTTAGAATGGATAGGAGAAACCCTGAAAATCCAAGGTAGTCGATCGACGGCAATCGAAAAACCAAGTGTATGGTCTTCCGGAGACATACCGGTCGACCATACCGGTTGCTAGTTTGCTCACAGAGCTGCAACCGGTATGTTGCGACCGGTCAGCTCTGAAAGGCTGGTTTTGGACTTTGTTGGTTTCCGATCAACATGAAACCCTAAGAAAACTATTCTAATGAAACCCTAATAATATTGTAGGACTTTGTGACTTCCCGTTTGGATCTTGCGAGGTGGAGCAAGCTAACAAACGAGCGTCAGGTAAGGGAATCTGACTTAAACCTAATAATTAATGGACAGTAAGTCGATGTTAATCACCTGATTATATATGATGTGATGTTTGTGCATATTCACAAGCCATCTTTTAATTTCAGTTATTATTATTGTTCATGCATTGATAGGATGTGATTGTTAAGCCTGTGATTGTTTTCGTTAGTGTGTGGAGTGGGGCATGGGCCTGGGATCGCTTCTCACACTAGCACCTTTTGTAGTATTCTGTCTTAACATGCTTGGTACGGGTGGGGCATCAGGGGAAGGTCGTGGTACGGTGGTCTCCGATGTTGATGCTGGCCTGGCCATGGTTATGTGGCATTGTGGTCTCCGAGGTCGACGCTGGCTTGTCCACGATGCTTTAGCTCTATCTCTATGCCATAGGGAGTTATGTTGGGATAGGATCTACCTGCGTATTGTTTCTATCCTAGTGGGTTAGTTGCGGATAGGGCATCAGGGGAGGTGTGGGAATGCCTTAGCTTTATCTCTATGCCGTAGACGGTTGTTGTCACACCCCAATTCTGATCCAACCAGAATGGTGTGAGTGAACCATCATCGAACCAACGGTTCACACCAGGAACTCGAATAGGCCGTGTCCACTCATACAAACCATCACACATAACCACAATCAGAATATAACAAAGACAAATGGAAGTCTTTAAAATATAATGAACTGAGAATCTATTGATAACGTTAAATAAAATATCCAATTATTCAAACCCAAACAAGTAATATAATATCATTACATCTCTTTAATCCAATCGAAAATATTGAAAATAAATAAATAAAACCAATCAAAGGTACACGCAGAAAGGGCACTCGCATGAAGCGTCATGCTCGTCCTGTCCTGCCTGTACACCCAGAGCAGCAACATCACCATACGCCAGAGCGTTCATGTAGTCATCCACAGTGTAACCTGCATCAACATCTAAAACAATGTACGTACAAAGGGTGAGCTCACAACTTAGCCCAGTAAGACAATCAGACAGTTTCATAATATTATGCATGAGTAACAATCAATTTTATGCTGTGGTCTGGTTTTAAGTTTGCAATGTGCTATAGAAAGGTTTGGTGGCCCCCGCACCTCTATACACGAGTGTGTGGCACCTCATGGATCACACCCCCATTGGCCCACATGCACCCATCATGGAATAGAGATAGAGCTAAGATACCCCCGTACCCCCCCGATGCTCTACCCATACCAAGTACCTAAGCCCCCCTCGGCCAGGGCTCACAAACTGGGCTCGCAACTAACCAATCTTATATGTCATCAATGTATGCTCTATCCCAGCACAGCCGTCTACGGCATAGAGATAGAGCTAAGGCATTCCTCACACCTCCCCTGATGCCCTATCCGCAACTAACCCACTAGGATAGAAACAATACAGGTAGACCCTATCCCAACATAACTCCCTACGGCATAGAGATAGAGCTAAAGCATCGTGGACAAGCCAGCGTCGACTCGGAGACCACAGTGCCACATAACCATGGCCAGGCCAACATCAATATGGGAGACCACCGTACCACGACCTTCCCCTGATGCCCCACCGGTACCAAGCATGTTAAGACAGAATACTACAAAGGTGCTAGTGTGAGGAGTGATCCCAGGCCCATGCCCCACTCCACACACTAACGAAAACAATCACATGCTTAACAATCACATCCTAACAATGCATGAACAGTAATAATAATAACTGAAAGTAAAGGATGGCATGTGAATATGCACAAACATCACATCATATATAATCAGGTGATTAACATCGACTTACTGTCCATTAATTATTAGGTTTAGGTCAAATTCCCTTACCTGACGCTCGTTTGTTAGCTTGCTCCACGTCGCAAGATCCAAACGGGAAGTCACAAAGTCCTACAATATTATTAAGGTTTCATTAGAATATTTTTCTTAGGGTTTCATGTTGATCGAAACCAACAAGGTTACAAAATACCCTCACAGAGCTGACCGGTGGCATGTACCGGTCGCAGCTCTGTGGGGAAGACTGGCAACTGGTATGGTCAGTCGGTCCCCACAGACCAGCCTCCCGAGGGATACCGGTGGCAACATACCGGTCGCACTGTGTGCAACCGGTATAGTCGACCGGTATGTCTCCGGAAGACCATACATGGGTTTTTCGACTGCCGTCGATCATCCTCCCTGGATTTCCAAGGTTACTCCTATCCATTCTAAGTCTAAACCTAGAGTTAGAGTTATCCCCAACTCATTCAAGTCTTATTTTGATGAATATCATCTCGGAACTCAAATCTAGGGTTTGACGGCAACTTAGGGTTTATTGGCCAATTTAGGGTTTTAGATCAATACCTACTTTGCATGGTATTGATCCACCCACACAACTAACATAGGGTAAAAAGATTGATTCAAACACTTACCGTTGACTGGCGTAGAGTGAGCTTCGTCGAACGGCAATGGCGGCACCTTCTTCTTCTTCCTAGCTCCTTCTCCTTTCCAACCTCTTTCTCTTCTCTAGGGTTTGTGAGAGATAATGGAAAATATTTGAGGAGGTTTAATGGTGTATTTATAGGCTAGAATTAGGGTTTAGTAACCCCATTAGATTAGGAAAGTCTTAGGATTCGAAATCAGGAAATTAGGACCCTCAGAAGTCAATTTTCGGATTTCCACATTCAGCTGCGCAGAGCTGACCGGTCGACCGGTACCATCGACCGGTCGACATAAAATCATGTTGATTTGATCGTCTTTGGTCCGATTTCATACCTGTTTGTCATCCACTCGTCCCGTCTGGCTCGGTGATGATCGGAAGACCTGCTACGACACAAAACCAAGGTATAGACCGGGTTTACGGAGTGCGGGTCTTACAACTCCCCCACCCTTAAAAGAAATTTCGTCCCGAAATTTGCATGTAGGTTTCACAACTCCCCTACCCTTAAAAGAAATTTTGGCCCCGAAATTTGAACATACCTTGATCGTTGAAAAGGTTAGGGTACTCCTTCCTCATCGCGCTCTACTCTTCCCAAGTAATTTCCTCCACATTTTGGCTTCTCCAATGCACCTTCACATAATGGATATCCTTGGCTCGAAGTTGCTGGACTTTTCGACTTGAGAGCATCACATGCACCACTTCGAATGTTAAGTCTTCAGTCAAGTCTGGGGGATCAGCGGTCAAGATGTGCGATGGATCTCAGACATACTTCTTCAGTAATGATACGTGGAACACATTATGAACACTAGACATAGATGGTGGTAGAGCCAATTGATATGCTACATTACCACGTCGGGTCAATATCTCATACGGTCCCACATACCTAGGGCAAAGCTTCCCCTTCTTACCAAACCGTTTCAGACCTCGCACCGGTGATACCTTCAAGAATACTTTGTCACCCACTGCAAACTCCAGATCTCGACGTCGATTATCCGCGTAGTGCTTCTGTCGAACTTGAGCTGTCTTTACTCTCTCTTTGATCTGATCAATCACTCGGCAAGTTTCTTCAACAAACTCCGGTCCTATAATTTTTCTTTCTCCCACCTCGTTCCATAACAGAGGTGTACGACACTTCTTCCCATAGAGTGCTTCATATGGGGCCATCTGAATTGTAGCCTGATAACTGTTGTTATAAGCAAACTCGATAAGTGATAGTTTCTCATCCCAAGCTCCCTTGAAGTCTAATGCATAGGCTCAGAGCATATCTTCTAAAATTTGAATAGTCCTTTCTGACTGCCCATCCGTCTGAGGGTGAAAAGCTGTACTGAACTTCAACTTTGTTCCCATAGCTTTTTGTAATCCTTCCCAGAACTTTGATGTAAAACGGGGATCTTTGTCAGATATTATACTCTGTGGGACGCCATGAAGTCTGACTATGTTATCAACATATAACTTGGCCAGTTTCTCCATGGTATACTGAGGTCTGACCGTAATAAATCGAGCTGTCTTGGTGAGTTAGTCGACTATAACCCAAACTGCATCCACTGACCTTGGTGTCAAAGGTAGGCCAGTGACAAAATCCATGGTGATACAATCCCACTTCCAGGCAGGTTCTGGTAATGGCTGTAGTAAACCTGCGGGTCTCTACCTTTCCGCTTTAACTTGTTGACAATTCAAACATTGGAACACAAAACGAGCTATATCTGCTTTCATACCTCTCCACCAATATAGTCTTCTTAAATCATGGTACATTTTGGTACTTCTGGGATGTACCAAATATGGAGTGTAATGAGCTTCAGTCATAACTCGATCTCTGATATTGCAGTCTTCACTCTCAGGTATACATAACCGTCCACGATACCTAAGTACTTTGTCTGAATCCAAGGTAAAGTCAGGATTGCTCGTACCCTTCTCTAAGTCTTCTCGTACTGTCTTGAGATGTGGAGCCTGTAGGATTGCTATCTTTACTTCATCAACTAGATCCGGTGAGATCTTCAAAGCGGCGAACATCATGGTGAACTTATGAATTAAGCCTTGCTCAACTGGATCTTCAGCAGTCTCTATTATATACTCTTCATCGCCTTCAATTGAACTTGAGGCTGCGGCACATAATGCAGCATTTGTACTTGGTCCTGCCTCAGGTTTCAATGCCCACTTTCGGCTTAAGGCGTCAACCACCACATTTGCTTTACCCGGATGGTACTGGATGTCACAATCATAATCTTTCAACAATTCCAGCCATTTCCTCTGTCTCATATTCAGATCCTTCTGAGTGAAAAGATAAGTTAAGCTCTTGTGATCTGACTTGATCTGAAACTTCTCACCGTACAAGTAGTGTCTCCAAGTCTTGATTGCATGTATAACCACTGCTAGCTCCAAATCATGCGTAGGATAGTTCTTTTCATGCTCCTTTAACTGTCTTGATGAGTAAGCAATCACCTGTTCCCCTTGCATCAATACACACCCAATACCCAACCCTGAAGCATCCGTATATAAAGTAAACGGTACGCTTGGTTCTGGAATGGTCAAGATAGGTGCAGAGACTAGTCTTGACTTCAAAGTCTGAAAGCACTTCTCACACTCATCTGTCCATATGAATTTCTCTCCCTTCTTGGTCAATCTGGTGAGTGGAACAACGATCCTGGAGTAATCTTCCACGAATCTTCTATAATAACCAGCCAACCCAAGGAAACTACGAATCTCCGCAACAGATTTTGGTGCTTCCCATCCTACTATAGCAGCTATCTTACTTGGATCAACCTTGATACCGTCTTCAGATACAACATGGCCCAAGAAAGCCACTTCCTTCAGCCAAAACTCGCACTTCTTGAACTTAGCATAAAGCTTTTCTTGTCTCAGCCGTTGAAGGGCTGCCCTCAAGTGTGCTGTATGAGTCTCCATGTCCTTAGAGTAGATCAATATGTCATCGATGAATACGATGACCGAAGTGTCCAACATATCATGAAACACTCGGTTCATCAGTTCCAAAAAAACGCTGGAGCATTTGTCAACCCGAAAGACATAACTAGAAACTCATAATGCCCATACCTCATCCTGAAAGCAGTCTTCGGAATATCACCGGCCTTGATCTTCAGTTGGTGATACCCCGATCGGAGATCAATCTTCGAGAAAACCTTTGCACCCTGCAGTTGATCGAATAGATCATCGATTCTAGGCAAAGGATACCGATTCTTGATAGTCAACTTGTTCAGTTCACGGTAGTCAATGCATAGCCTTACACTTCCGTCCTTCTTCTTGACAAATAATACCGGTGCCCCCCAAGGCGATATGCTAGGCCGTATGAAACCCTTATCCAACAATTCTTGTAACTGGGTCTTCAACTCCTTTAACTTGGTAGGGGCCATTCTGTATGGTGCTTTGGACACCGACGCCGAACCTGGCATAAGGTCTATTACAAACTCTGTGGCCCTGTCCGACGGTAGACCTGGAAGCTCCTCCGGAAATACATCTGGGAACTCCCACACCACGTCTATATCCTCCATCTTTTGGGACTCCGCCGTGATATCAACTACCGATACTAGGTACCCCACTCCCCCCTTCTCTAAGCATCTCTTAGCATTTAGGGCGGAGAGAATCAGCTTCCGCTTCCTAGATAGCCTGATCCCAATGAAGCTATATTCCCTTCCCTTTTTGTCAGTAAGCACAAGCTTCCTTTCACCACATAATATGACGGCCGAATGATGGCCTAGCCAATCCAATCCCAAAATGACATCAAAGTCTGCCATCTCGAGTAGTACTAGGCTTGCTTCTAAGTCTCGGCCCTCAATACATACAGACAAGGTACCAGACTTGCTTCTAATCTCGAGTAGTACCAGACTTGCGCATCTCCAGCTACGTCAAGGGTGTCCCCATCTCCTTCAACACCCACCAATTAGCTGACCAGCTGGGGGTACCCAATGATGGAGACTTGGTATACTGCCCTCCAAAGGTAAAGGGCTATCTGAGTGAGGACCTACGCCGAGAGATCGCAGAGCAGATCCTAAACCCTGGAGCTCCCATGAAGGCGGCTAGCTTGAGACCTGCACCTCGAGTATATAGTCGCATCATTCAGCACAACATCGTGCCCCAGAGTGGCCACTATAGTGAGTTATCCCAGCTCACTCAGTACATTACTTATCGTCTGCACTGGGGAGCGGGTCTCTCTCCCTTACCTCATCATCAGGACCATGCATCAGGCGACCCTGGCCGATCAGGCCAGTAACCTTCCACACGGTCGTCTCATTACCTTCCTGCTGCGTCGCCTGGGCGTGAGCATGAGAGGCGAGGTGACCGTTGAGGATATTATGACCTCCGACATGGACTGGGACGCCATTCAGAGGATGCAGATGGTTAACCTGCCTGTTAGTGATGACGAGTTGGAGGCTCGCCCTCGCCCACTTGGGAGGGTAACAGCCACGGCGGCAGTAGCAGCAGCAGCCAATGCGGCCTATCCAGCCGAGCTCGAGCGTGATGCTGACGAGGATAGAGCCGAGGGTGTACCAGTGTCAGCTCCACAGCCTACACCTGCAGCACCACCATCTACCTCTACAGCTAGACCATCTCAGCCTCCCTCCGACACCATGATGGGTATGATTATGGAGATCAGGGACACTCAGCGTGAGATGAGCCGCGACTTGGCATAGTTGGCTCGCAGTCTCAGAGTCACACAGGATCAGGTGCACTGGCTCAGGGTCGCTTACGAGCGAGATTATGATATAGCAGACCCTATTCCTCCCAGGCCCCCTACCCCATGATTTACTTTCACTTTCTCTTTTGACAGCTTATATAACAGGGTAACTGTCCGGTTTGTGGACTGTACCCTGTAGCACTATTTTTATCTGATACTCATTTTCTTATTTAATGAAAGTTTTCATGTTTCACCTAACTAGTGTATGTGAACATGTTAAGTTTCATATTTAGTATAGTACATTATTCTCTTTCTTAATCAGTCTCAGGTATCAAACAATGCTTAGGGTGTGTTTGTATTAATTTTTTTTTAATATTTTCTAACTCAGTTCATCGACTTAGTTAAGTGCAATATGGTTTGTTGGATAGAGCCCGAGAGCTCTGATACCAAGTTGTCACACCCCAATTCTGATCCAACCAGAATGGTGTGAGTGAACCGTCATCGAACCAACGGTTTACACCAGGATCTCGAATAGGCCGTGTCCACTCATACAAACCATCACACATAACCACAATCAGAATATAACAGTACAGCGGAAGTCTTTAAAATATAATGAACTGGGAATCTATTGATAACGTTAAATAAAATATCTAATTATTCAAACCCAAACAAGTAATATAATATCATTACATCTCTTTAATCCAATCGAAAATATTGAAAATAAATAAATAAAACCAATCAAAGGTACACGCAGAAAGGGCACTCGCATGAAGCGTCATGCTCGTCCTCTCCTGCCTGTACACCCAGAGCAGCAACATCACCATACGTCGGAGCGTTCATGTAGTCATCCACAGTGTAACCTGCATCAACATCTAAAACAATGTACGTACAAAGGGTGAGCTCACAACTTAGCCCAGTAAGACAATCAGACAGTTTCATAATATTATGCATGAGTAACAATCAATTTTATGTTGTGGTCTGGTTTTAAGTTTGCAATGTGCTATAGAAAAGTTTGGTGGCCCCTGCACCTCTATACACGAGTGTGTGGCACCTCATGGATCACTCCCCCATTGGCCCACATGCACCCATCATGGAATAGAGATAGAGCTAAGATACCCGTACCTCCCCTGATGCTCTACCCATACCAGTACCTAAGCCCCCTTCGGCCAGGGCTCACAAATTGGGGTCGCAACTAACCAATCCTATATGTCATCAATGTATGCTCTATCCTAGCACAACCGTCTACGGCATAGAGATAGAGCTAAGGCATTCCCACACCTCCCCTGATGCCCTATCCGTAACTAACCCACTAGGATAGAAACAATACAGGTAGACCCTATCCCAACATAACTCCCTACGGCATAGAGATAGAGCTAAAGCATCGTGGACAAGCCAGTGTCAACTCGGAGACCACAGTGCCACATAACCATGGCCAGGCCAACATCAATATCGGAGACCACCGCACCACGACCTTCCCCTGATGCCCTACCCGTACCAAGCATGTTAAGACAGAATACTACAAAGGTGCTAGTGTGAGGAGCGATCCCAGGCCCATGCCCCACTCCACACACTAACGAAAACAATCACATGCTTAACAATCACATCCTAACAATGCATGAACAGTAATAATAATAACTGAAAGTAAAGGATGGCATGTGAATATGCACAAACATCACATCATATATAATCAGGTGATTAACATCGACTTACTGTCCATTAATTATTAGGTTTAGGTCAGATTCCCTTACCTGATGCTCGTTTGTTAGCTTGCTCCACCTCGCAAGATTCAAACGGGAAGTCACAAAGTCCTACAATATTATTAGGGTTTCATTAGAATATTTTTCTTAGGGTTTCATGTTGGTCGAAAACCAACAAGGTTACAAAATACCCTCACAAAGCTGACCGGTGGCATGTACCGGTCGCAGCTCTGTGGGGAAGACTGGCGACCGGTATGGTCAGTCGGTCCCCACAGACCAGCCTCCCGAGGGATACTGGTGGCAACATACCGGTCGCACTGTGTGCAATCGGTATAGTCGACCGGTATGTCTCCGGAAGACCATACATGGGTTTTTCGACTGCCGTCGATCATCCTCCCTGGATTTACAAGGTTACTCCTATCCATTCTAAGTCTAAACCTGGAGTTAGAGTTATCCCCAACTCATTCAAGTCTTATTTTGATGAATATCATCTCGGAACTCGAATTTAGGGTTTGACGGCAACTTAGGGTTTATTGGTCAATTTAGGGTTTTAGATCAATACCTACTTTGCATGGTATTGATCCACCCACACAACTAACATAGGGTAAAAAGATTGATTCAAACACTTACCGTTGATTGGCGTAGAGTGAGCTTCGTCGAACGCAATGGCGGCACCTTCTTCTTCTTCCTAGCTCCTTCTCCTTTCCAACCTCTTTCTCTTCTCTAGGGTTTGTGAGAGATAATGGAAAGGATTTGAGGAGGTTTAAGGGTGTATTTATAAGCTAGAATTAGGGATTAGTAACCCTATTAGATTAGGAAAGTCTTAGGATTCGAAATCAGGAAAGTGGGACCCTCAGAAGTCAATTTCCAGATTTCCACATTCAACTGCGCAGAGCTAACCGGTCGACCGGTACCATCGACCGGTCAACATAAAATCATGTTGATTTGATCGTCTTTGGTTCGATTTCATACCTGTTTGTCATCTGCTCGTCCCGTCTGGCCCGATGATGATCGGAAGACCTGCTACGACACAAAACCAAGGTTTAGACCGGGTTTACGGAGTGCGGGTCTTACAGTTGTGCTGGGATAGATCATACATTGATGACATATAGGATTGGTTAGTTGCGAGCCCAGTTTGCGAGCCCTGGCCAGTAGGGGCTTAGGTACTGGTATGGGTAGAGCATCAGGGAAGGAATGGGGGTATCTTAGCTCTATCTCTATTCCATGATGGGTGCATGTGGGCCAATGGGGGTGTGATCCATGAGGTGCCACACACTCGTGTATAGAGGTGCGGGGGCCACCAAACCTTTCTATAGCACATTGTAAACTTAAACCAGACCACAGCATAAAATTGATTGTTACTCATGCATAATATTGTGAAGCTGTCTGATTGTCTTACTGAGCTAAGTTGTGAGCTCACCCTTTGTGTACACATTGTTTTTAGATGTTGATGCAGGATACACGGTGGATGACTATATGAACGCTCCGGTGTATGGTGATGTTGCTGCTCTGGAAGCACAGGCAGGAGAGGACGAGCATGACGCATCATGCGAGTGCCCTTTCTGCGTGTACCTGTGATTGATTTTATTTATTTGTTTCAGTTATTTTCGATTGACTTTTAAAGAGATGTAATGATATTATATTTTATGATTGGATTTGAATAATGAGATATTTTATTTAAATTATCAACAGATACTCAGTTCATTCTATTTAAAGACTTCCGCTGTATTATTTATATTCTGATTGTGGTTATGTGCAATGGTTTGTATGAGTGGACACGGTCTATTCGAGATCTTGGTGTGAACTGTTGGTTCAATGACGGTTCACTCACACCATTCTGGTTGGTTCAGAATTGGGGTGTGACTGCCATGGGAACCAAGTTGAAGTTTAGTATATCTTTTCATCCTCAAACAGACGGGCAGTCAGAATGAACTATTCAAATCCTAGAGGCTATGCTCCGAGCATGTGCCCTAAATTTCAAAGGAGCTTGGGACGAGAAGCTATTGCTCATCGAGTTTGTGTATACCAATAGTTACCAGGTTATGATCCAGATGGCTCCATATGAGGCACTCTATGGGAAGAAATGTCGTACACCTCTGTTATGGAACGAGGTGGGAGAGAGAAGGATTGTAGGACCGAAGTTCGTCGAAGAAACTTGTCGAGCGATTGATCAAATTAAGGAAAGAGTGAAGACTGCTCAAGTTTGACAAAAGCACTATGCAGATAACTGACGTCGAGATCTGGAGTTTGTAGTGGGTGATAAGGTGTTCTTAAAGATATCACATGTGCGAGGTCTGAAACGGTTTGATAGGAAAGGAAAGCTATGCCCCAGGTATGTGGGACCATATGAGATTTTGACCAGATGTGGTAATGTGGCATATCAACTGGCTCTACCACCATCATTGTTAAGTGTTCATGATGTGTTCCATGTTTCTTTATTGAAGAAGTATGTCACGGATCCATCGCACATCTTGACAGTAGACCCACCAGACTTGACAGAGGACTTGACATTTGAAGTGGTACCTGTGATTCTCACAAGCCGAAAGGTACAACATCTCCGAATCAAAGATATCCATTATGTGAAAGTGCATTGGAAAAGCTAAGATGTAAAGGAAATCACTTGGGAGGAAGAGAACGTGATGTGAAAGGAATACCCTAACCTTTTCAATGAACAAGGTATGAAAAAATTTCGAGGCCGAAATTTATTTTAAGGGTGGGGGAGTTGTGAAACCTACATGCAAATTTCCGGGACGAAATTTCTTTTAAGGGTAGGGGAGTTGTAAGACCCGCACTCCATTAACCCGATCTAAACCTTTAATTCATGTCGTAACAGATCTTCCAATCATCACCGGGCTAGACGGAACGAATGGATGACAATTAAGTACAAAAATGGACCTAAGGTATGAAATATTTCATACCAGTCGATGGTACCGATCGATTGGTATGTCTGCGCGGTAGACTACTTAGATCTGGAAACAGATCTGTACGGGTCCCACTTTCTAAATATTGAACCCTAGGATTTTCCCAATGTAAGGGGACTTCCTAAACTCAATCCTAGTCTATTTAAGGACCCCTAAACCTCCTTAAATCTCTTTCATTGATCCATTGATCCTCACAAACTCTAGTGGGGAAAAAGAGATCGAAGAAGGAGAAAGAGCTAAGGAAGGAGGAAGAGGAGCCGCCGTTGCCGTTGGACGAAGAACACCCTACTGCGAACCAACGGTAAGTTCTTGAACCTTCCTCTAAGTTAAGCATTATAGAAGGTTAGTCATGAATGGATCAATACCATTCAAGGTGAGGTATTGATCTAAACCTTTGAATTTGCTGCCAAACCCTAATACAGTCGATAACCCTAGATTCAAGTTCTAAGCTGAGGATCATCGAAACTAGGACTTAAATGGAGTATAACAAAACTATATCCCGTTGCTCAGACCTAGAATGTATAGGAGAAACCCTAGAATCAATAGGGGGTGACCGACGAAAGGCGAGAATCGAGCTTATGGTCTTCCGGAGGCATACCGGTCGACCATACCGGTCGCACCCTATGCGACCGGTACTGCGATCGATACCTCTCGGGGACTAGTCTATGGGGATCGGTCGACCATACCAGTCACACCTTTCCCCACAGTGCCACGACCGGTGCTTGCGATCGGTACCTGCGACCAGTCTACACTGTGAGGGGTATATTTTGATCCAGTTGGTTTTTCGAACAACATAAATCCTAAGAAATTATTCTAATTCAACCCTAACATCGTGTAGGACCTTGTGATAGTGAGTTTGGACTCTATGACGCAGAACAAGCTAGCAATCAAGCGTCAGGTAAGGGAATCAGACCTAAACCCTAATGACTTAATAACAGTAAAACGTTGTTAATAATTATGATTCTATGGAAGGGTGTTTGTGTATACTCACATGTCCTCTTTACTTTCAGTTATTATATTGTTTATGCATACTCGCTATGCTAGGATGTGACTGTTAGGCATGTAAGACCCGTGTCAATCTAACCCGATCTTATCACCTTGAACCAGGTTCACCCATCGTGGTCGAGTCAAACGGACCAAGGGCGTGAAGGAGATCGAGATCCCAGGTATCAAATCGACCCTAAAACACTTAATTTAAGGGGAGGGTCGTATACCCAGCCAAGGAGGGTCGGACCCCCCAAAACAGAAAGTCAGACCCTCAGTTTTGAAGGGAGGGTCGGATAACTTAGAAACCTAGGGTCGACGGGATCATCGACCCTCCCATCGACCCTCAGTTGTCGCCAAAACTAAAATTAGGAAATTTCTTAATATTCAATTTGGATTCTTTCCTAATCTCAAAGGGAATTAATTTATGATGTTCCTACTCTATTTAAAGGACGTCCCTAAGCCTCTTTCACTCCCTTTACAACCCTAATTGAATTGAGAGAAAGATAAGAGAAGGAAAAGAAGAAGAAGAGAAGCAAGGGAGAGAATTTAGCCAAAAGAGAAGAGTTACAGAGAAGGAGTAATCTTCTCAGGTATGGATACTAACTCCATGAGTTTCTACAGACCTTAGGTTAGATAATAATGAGAGTATGATCTCGGAGAAACCCAAACCATCAATCTATGGTTAGGTTTTCATGAAAAACCTAGGGAGAATACATGAAAGCTATTAGGTGGTTGATTCATGGTTCTAGACCATAGAATGAATGTTGAATGGACTGTATGAGCAAGTCATAGGACCTCAAACACGAAGAATGGACTAAAAAGAGGAAACTGGACCAAAATACACCGAGGGTCACACAGAGGGTCGATGAGCATCCGACCCTAGGTGATCCTGAGTATCGACCCTCAGTGTTTGGGAAGTTTAGATTGGGGAGGGTCGCACCCAGGGTCGATCATGACTCCGACCCTACCTCCGATCCTCAGTTAACAGAATGATTTTTAAATTCAGAATAAATTCTAATTAAATTTTATCGGCTTTGTTAGGTCTTCTAGCAATATATTAACATTATAAAAGTGATTCTAAAGCTTGGAAGAATATCTATTAGCAAGATAAGGTGAGGGAACAAGACCTAAACTAACTGGTTAATAATAAACTATTTTACTTCTTGAGTCCAATGCCATATTGATTCTATGCGTGTATGCTTGTATGTGCATTTAACATGTCATCCAATATTTCTATTATTTGTTCATGCATATTTACTTTATTGTTTATAACATGATCATGATGATGATGATAGGAATATGCATGTAAATGTTTGTGTTTGGCCAGTGTATATGGTGAGGGTAGGAATGGTATCAATCGATACAACCATGACCGTTCTTCATGGGGTGTATATTGTGCTATGGTCTACTCAAGTCATGTGCACTGATGTCGTCGTATCTCCATTACCTTAGCAGAACTATTATATCGTAGAGCACCAGGGGAGGTGATCTCGGTCCTTGTAGTCTCTGACTCTACCGGGGGGCCTTAGCTCTATCTCTATGGATGTTCTGAGGGATGTTGGGGTGAGGCCTTGGATACACTGTTTGGCATTAGGATTGGTTAGTTGCGAGCCCAGTTTGCAACCCTAGCCAGCAGGGATTTATTTGTTGGTATGGTATCAACCGGTACAGCGATGCCGTTTTCATGGGGTGTATATTGTGCCATTTTGGGTGTTGTGGGCGACAGTACAGGAGTCATTGGGCGTATCCACACACTTGTGTATAGAGGTGCGGCGGCCACCTATCCTTTCTATAGCACAGTGCAAACTATAAACCAGACCAAAGATATGAATTGATTGCATGCATATGTATTGTTGCATTGTTTTGTTTGCTCACTGAGCCATGATGTGTGCTCACCTCTCGACATCGAATATTTTTAGTTGATGATGCAGGTTTTACCGTTGAAGACTATGTAAATGCTCCAGAGTACGGGAACGTAGCGGCGATGGAAGTAGAATATGAAGTGGATACACATGACGTCACTTGCGAGTGCAACTCATGTGTATTGAATTAGATTTTTGGTTTATTTATTTGGATTTATTAAAGACATGTATTTGGTATTTAATTAATTATGTCTCAGTTGATACAAAATAATTTATTATTTAAATTTTAATATCACATAGATTCTCAGTTCATTTTATTATAAGACTTCCGCTATTGTGTATTTACTCTGATTATGAATGTGGATGTATGGAGTTTAGATAACATGGATATAGCCTATTCGAGATCCTGGTTGAACCATTGGTTTGCTAGCGGTTCATCACACCATTCTGAAGAGTGCGGAATTGGGGTGTGACAACTTGGTATCCGAGCATCTCAGGCCTTGTCCGCTGAACTAGCATACATTCAAGAAAAATTGTGAACTGAGATAGGAAAAAAAGAAGTAAAAACAGTAATATTAACACATTGTAAGCACAAGTGATGGTTGAGACCAAATTTAAAAAGAGAATAATGTATCTATTAAAGGGGAAACAAGTTTACATACAATGAGAGAGAAACAAAACGTATATACATAACTAAAGCAGAGTACAGTCCACAACCCGGACAGCTACTCTGTAGTACAAGGAAAATAAAAACAATCAAGAAACTGGAGGTGAAGGAGGAGGCGGTGCCTCACGATCTCTGTCATAGTCCTCAGCATAGACTCTAGTCAACCAAGAGATCTGAGTCTGGGTCGTCTGTAGACTAGCTGTGAGATCGGCTACCCTCCGGTCAGTCGCACGCTGAACCTCTATGAGCTCTCCCATCCGCGTGTCTGATATGTGTTGGGCGGCTAACAGCTCCTCCACTCTCACACGCTGAGCATCTAGTAACTCCTCCATCCTCAGATCAGATCTGCGCTGAGCCTCCCTGATCACCTGCAACATCTCCATCAGGTCAGAAGGTGGGCGTGAAGGACCAGCCGCATGAGAAGGACCAGTCTCAGGTACAGGATCCGTCGCAGAAGAAGTACCAACTCCAGCCGCATGCGTAGGTGAAGGCGGTGGTATCGAGTCGACATCCATATACATACGGTCGTCATCATCGACAGGATCCACATGAGCTCTAGCAGCGGCAGCAGCGGCCTCAGCGTCAGCCATCTCAATGCGAGTGTGAGGGCGTACCATCTCGTTCCTCTCCTCGTCACTAACTTGGGCATCCCGCATACCCATCTTGCAGATAGCCTCCCAATCTAGAGGCGACGAGAAGGTCTTCTCCTGAATCTTCTCATCCACTAAGTCAACCCCCAGGCGGGTCAATAGAACAGTAATCATACGCCCATAGGGTAGATTACCCCTATGACCGGACAATGTAGCACTAATCATGGTCCGCATGATGATGTAGGGAAGGCAGACTGGCTGTCTAGTGCAGATACTATATATCAGAAACTGGGTCAGCGAGAAACCCTCTCGTAGTGCCCACTCTGCGGAATCAGATTATGCTGGATAATCTTGCAGAAGACCCGTGGAGCTGGACGCATGTAACAAGCTCTCATCTGCCAGCGATCAGGTCGTAGCAGCTGATTGTCGATCTCTGCCCTCATCTCCATGGAAACAAACTGAGGATCTCCAGGCGCACAGTAGACCATGGGGTCATCATAAGGAATGCCCAGTAGGTCGGCCAGTTGCCGATAGTCAAATGAGATATTCACCCCTTTGACGTAGCTGGTGATGCGCAACTCTTGACCCCTTTCGACATCATTGTAATTCCCCACCACCTGGAGATTACAATAGAACTGGCGCACTAAATCCGGGCAGGTGCAAGCGTCGTAAGTAATGAAAGGGAGCCGCCCCATATCACCAAATGCTCTCTCCACATTGAACAGGGCTAGCTCAGCCAAGTTCACCATACTACCACCCTCCACTTTCTTACGAACATAGTGGGCATACTGTGTCTCGGCTTCGTTGGAGCGGAAGCGAAGCGGATCACGAACTCTGGGTACCTTAGTACGAGCCATGGTATCTGTAAAGAAAATCAGATAATGAGTTGAAATTTGAAATTTTACATCGGTTAACATGCCTACATGAAGTATCAATGATTTTCTCATTTTTTTTGATGATTTTCAGGCACCATCAATCTCAGAAGAAATTATGTCTGGACGAAGAGTAACCAGACAGAGCCGAAATGCAGTTCCACCACCACCACCTGTGGAGGAAACTAGCCAAGAGAATGTATATGTACAAGGAAATCCTGATCAGGCAAACCCTACAAATTTGCCACCTCCACCACCTGAGTTAGCAACCGTGGTGATGAATTTGGCACAGCAGCTACAACAGATGCAACATGTGCAGGCTCAAATGCAAGTTGCAATGGGAATCATGTTCCAAGCTGCTCATGCTACACCCATGCAGACGGGACAAGCTAGTGCCGCACCGGTGGGTAACCACCCAGCACCTCAAACACCTCAACCACCAGCTGCACAGATTCCAGTACCGGGTCCGGAAGCAGCCCAGGTTAATTATCAGTATCCACAACCTATGTTTGGGGCATACCCCCAAAATCAGATGGATCACTCTCGAGTGGTTGAGAGATTTCCGAAGATGAAGCCCAGGGAATTTAACGGTAAACCGTCGGATCCGTTATGGCCAGCACATTGGATCGACGAAATGGAGAGAAACTTTCTTATGATGACTATCACCGAAGAAGAGAAAGTACTATGTGCCACCTTCATGCTAAAGGGTGACGCACATCATTGGTGGAAATCTACCCGGGCCTATTTACTGACCAAGCACGCCCTATTGACTTGGGCTATTTATAAAGAAGCTTTCTTTGAGAAGTATTTTCCACGAAGCTTCAGAGATTCTATGGAGAAGGAGTTCCTGAGTTTATATCAGGGATAGATGTCAGTGGATGCATATCAACAGCGTTATGAGGAGCTGTTTTTCTTTACACCGCTCAGTATGCAAGAAGAGGACACCAAAACCCATAGGTTTGTCACGGGACTCAGGGGAAGCATCAGAGAACATGTACTGGGTTTAGAGAAGAAGATATATAATGAAGCTGTCCAAATTGCTCGAGTTATCGAATCGAGCCAGAAGGAAAGTTACTTTACACAGAACAGATGAAAAGGCCAGCTGGGAATTCTTACAACGGAGGTAATAACAAGACATACAAACCTTTCCGTACTCAGAATTTCACCGCTGCACCCAAGACCACTCAAGCAGCTCAGCAGCAACCGAAGCCAAATTCTGAAGATCCGAGATGTTACAACTGCAACCAAGTGGGATATATGATAAGGAAGTGTCCTAAGCCCAAGAAGCAAGTACATCAAGGACGAGTATATGCTGTTACATCCGAGGATGCTGTCGCATCACTCGATGTGGTCACATGTATCGTACCTATAAATGGCGTACCCATCAGAGTACTCTTTGATTCAGGAGCTACTCATTCCTTTATATCGGTGTCATTCGAAAAGAAGATGAATTTACCCATAAAAACATTAGACTACAAACTACTTGTACGATCACCAATGGGGATAGAAGTGGAATTGGAGAAAGGTTATGGACCATGTCCAGTTCTCATTGGCGAGAAAACCTTAGATGCAACCTTGATACAACTTGAGATGGCAGACTTTGACGTCATCTTGGGAATGGACTGGTTAGCTCGGCATTCTGCAAATCTATTATGCGCCGAAAAGAAGCTAACATTTAAAGACAAAGAAGGAGCAGAATTCAGTTTTACGGGAACCAAACTTCCCCGTAAACGTAAGCTTATACTCTCAACACTGAAGGCTAAGAAGTTCCTTGAGAAGGGGGCAGTCGGGTATCTAGTATCAGTGGTCAACCTAACCAAGGAGGCACCACGAATGGAAGATATTGATGTCGTGTGGGACTATCCCGACGTATTTTTGGAGGAACTACCAGGATTACCACCCGACCGGGCCACAAAGTTTGTGATAGACCTTATACCTGGAGTCGCACCAGTATCAAAAGCACCTTATAGAATGGCTCCTACTGAACTAAAGGAACTGAAAGTGCAACTACAGGAACTGCTGGACAAGGGTTATATTCGACCCAGTATATCACCATGGGGAACACCGGTATTATTCATGAAGAAGAAGGACGGTAGCATTCGATTATGCATCGACTATCGGGAGTTGAATAAACTGACCATCAAGAATCGATATCCACTACCTCGGATCGATGACTTGTTCGATCAGTTGCAAGGAGCAAAGGTATTTTCTAAGATCGATCTTCGGTCAGGCTATCATCAGTTGAAGATTAAAGAAGGTGATATTCCTAAGACAGCTTTCAGGGCCAGATACGGACATTATGAGTTCTTGGTCATGTCTTTTGGATTAACAAACGCACCGGCAACTTTCATGGAACTTATGAACCGGGTTTTTCACGATATGTTGGATACGTCGGTTATTGTATTCATTGATGATATATTGGTATATTCCAAGGACAATGAAACCCATATCAGAAACCTAAATGCCGCCCTACAGCGTTTAAGGAAAGAGAAGCTGTATGCCAAATTTTCAAAGTGTGAGTTTTGGCTAAGTGAAGTCGCCTTCCTAGGCCATGTAGTATCCTCTGAAGGAATCAAAGTGGATCCCAGCAAGATCGAGGCTATTGTAAAGTGGGAAGCACCAAAGAGCGTGTCAAAAATTAAAAGTTTTTTGGGTCTCGCTGGTTATTATCGGAGATTCGTAGAAGACTATTCCCGGATTGCTGTACCTCTCACTAGTCTGACTAAGAAAGGTGAAAAGTTTGTGTGGACGGATAAATGTGAAAAGAGTTTTCAGACATTGAAAACCAGATTGATATCCGCCCCGATTTTGACTATTCCTATTCCAGGACAGACAATTTACCTTATACACTGATGCGTCAGGACTGGGATTAGGATGTGTGCTTATGCAAGGAGAGCAAGTAATTGCTTATGCCTCGAGACAGTAGAAGATACATGAGAAAAATTACCTCACTCATGATTTGGAGTTAGCGGCAGTAGTACATGCTGTCAAGATATGGAGACATTACCTATACGGAGAGAAATTTCAGATTAAGTTGGACCATAAAAGTCTTACTTATTTATTTAATCAGAAAGAATTGAATATGAGACAACGAAGATGGCTGGAACTATTGAAGGACTATGATTGTGATATCCAGTATCATCCGGGAAAAGCTAATGTAGTAGCGGATGCGTTATGCAGAAAGGCAATGATAAAATCGCAAGGAGATGTTAGTACAACTGCAGCAATGTGTACTACTGGAATGGTATTCAATCACGACAATGAGCAATATGTGATAGACTCGACGGATGAATCAGCCAACCAAGGGTTTATTCATCAGTTTTCAAATATGTTCGCTGCTTTGAAGATTATACCGGATATAATGGATGAAGTGAAGACAGCTATTAAATCAGATCCTTATCTGAGAACAGTACAAGAAGATATCGAGAAAGGTAGGACTAATCTTGAGTTCACCTTGGATGAAGAGAAAGTACTGAAATACAAAGGACGAATATGTGTACCTGAAACAGAAAGTGTGGACATTAAACACCGACTAATGAAAGAAGCCCATACCACCATCTATTCGATACATCATGGAAGTACAAAAATGTATCATGATCTAAAGAAACAATATTGGTGGAGAGGAATGAAAGCAGATGTAGCTAAGTTCGTGTTTCAATGCCTGAATTGTCAGAAAGTAAAGGTTGAACGACAAAGACCCGCAGGACTGTTACAGCCGTTACCGGAACCAGCATGGAAATGGGACTGCATCACTATGGACTTCGTCACGGGATTACCACTGACTCCTCGAGAAGTTGACGTAGTTTGAGTGATTGTAGACCGTCTGACTAAAACAGCTCGCTTCATACCAATACGACCTCAGTATACACTGGAAAGGTTAGCAAAGTTGTATGTAGATAATATTGTACGGTTACACGGTGTACCAGAGAGCATTGTATCCGATAGAGATCCTCGATTTACTTCCATGTTTTGGGAGGGATTACAAAAGGCTATGGGTACAACATTGAAGTTCAGTACTGCATTCCACCCACAGACAGACGGACAGTCAGAGCATACAATCCAGATTTTAGAAGATATGCTACGAGCATGTGTAATTGATTTCAAAGGATCATGGGATGAAAAGTTACCATTGACCGAGTTCGCGTATAATAATAGCTATCAGGCTACTATACAGATGTCACCTTATGAAGCACTGTATGGTAGGAAGTGTCGAACTCCTTTATTTTGGAATGAAGTTGGAGAACGTAGTATTGTTGGACCGGAATTTGTTGAAGAGACTTGTCGAGTGATCGACATTATCAAGGAAAGAGTGAGAACATCTCAGAACAGTCAGAAGCAATATGCAGATACTCGACGCAAAGATCTGGAGTTCGCTGTAGGTGATAAAGTATTTTTAAAGGTATCGCCTATGCGAGGATTGAAAAGGTTCAGACAGAAAGGGAAACGAAGCCCAAGATATGTCGGGCCGTATGAAATTCTAGCTAAGCGTGGGAAAGTGGCTTATCAGTTAGCACTACCACCAGTTATGTCAAGTGTGCATGACGTATTTTACATTTCCGTATTGAAAAAGTATGTCAAGGATCCAACGCACGTGTTGACAGTAGATACCAGATTTGACTGATGATTTGACATTTGAAGTAACACCAACTGAAATGACCAGTCGAAAGGTTCAACGGCTACGCAACCGAGATATCTATTATGTTAAGGTCACATGAAAAAGTAGAGACATGGAAGAAATTACATGGGAAGAAGAAAATGCTATGCGAAAGCAATACCCTCACTTATTTGATTCAGAAGGTACGTACAATTTCAAAGACAAAATTTTTATAAGTAGGGGGGAGTTGTAAGACCCGTGTCAATCTAACTCGGTCTTATCACCTTGAACCAGGTTCACCCATCGTGGTCGAGTCAAATGGACCAAGGGCGTGAAGGAGATCGAGATCCCAGGTATCAAATCGACCCTAAAACACTTAATTTAAGGGGAGGGTCGCATACCCAGCCAAGGAAGGTCGGACCCCCCAAAACAGAAAGTCAGACCCTCAGTTTTGAAGGGAGGGTTGGATAACTTAGAAACCTAGGGTCGACGGGATCATCGACCCTCAGTTGTCGCCGAAACTAAAATTAGGAAATTTCTTAATTTTCAATTTAGATTCTTTCCTAATCTCAAAGGGACTTAATTTAGGATGTTCCTACTCTATTTAAAGGACGTCCCTAAGCTTATTTCACTCCTTTTACAATCCTAATTGAATTGAGAGAAAGAGAAGAGAAGGAAAAGAAGAAGAAGAGAAGCAAGGGAGAGAATTTAGCCAAAAGAGAAAAGTTGCAGAGAAGGAGTAATCTTCTCAGATATGGATACTAACTCCATGAGTTTCTACAGACCTTAGGTTAGATAATGATGAGAGTATGATCTCGGAGAAACCCAAACCATCAATCTATGGTTAGGTTTTCATGGAAAACCTAGGGAGAATACATGAAAGCTATTAGGTGGTTGATTCATGGTTCTAGACCATGGAATGAATGTTGAATGGACTGTATGAGCAAGTCATAGGACCTCAAACACGAAGAATGGACTAAAAAGAGGGAACTGGACCAACATACACCGAGGGTCGCACAGAGGGACGATGACCATCCAACCCTAGGTGATCCCGAGTATCGACCCTCAGTGGTCGAGAAGTCCAGATTGGGGAGGGTCGCACCCAGGGTCGATCATGACTCCGACCCTACCTCCGACCCTCAGTTAACAGAATGGTTTTTAAATTCAGAATAAATTTTAATTAAATTTTATCGGCTTTGTTAGGTCTTCTAGCAATATAATAACATTATAAAGGTGATTTTAAAGCTTGGAAGAGTACCTATTAGCAAGCTAAGGTGAGGGAACAAGACCTAAACTAACTGGTTAATAATAAACTGTTTTACTTCTTGAGTCCAATGCCATATTGATTCTATGCATGTATGCTTGTATGTGCATTTAACATGTCATCCAATATTTCTATTATTTGTTCATGCATATTTACTTTATTGTTTATAACATGATGATGATGATGATGATGATAGAAATAGGCATATGAATGTTTGTGTTTGGCCAGTGTATATGGTGAGGGTAGGAATGGTATCAACCGGTACAACCATGACCGTTCTTCATGGGGTGTATATTGTGCTATGGTCTACTCAAGTCATGTCCACTGATGTCGTCGTATCGCCATTACCTTAGCAGAACTATTATGTCGTAGAGCATCAGGGGAGGTGGTATCGGTCCTTGTAGTCTCTGACTCTACCGGGGGGCCTTAGCTCTATCTCTATGGATGTTCTGAGGGATGCTGGGGTAAGGCCTTGGATACACTGTTTGGCATTAGGATTGGTTAGTTGCGAGCCCAGTTTATAACCCTAGCCAGCAGGGGTTTATTTGTTGGTATGGTATCAACCGGTACAGCCATGCCATTTTCATGGGGTGTATATTGTGCCATTTTGGGTGCTGTGGGCGACAGTACAGGAGTCATTGGGCGTATCCACACACTTGTGTATAGAGGTGCGGCAGCCACCTATCCTTTCTATAGCACAGTGCAAACTATAAACCAGACCAAAGATATGAAATGATTGCATGCATATGTATTGTTGCATTGTTTTGTTTGCTCACTGAGCCATGATGTGTGCTCACCTCTCGACGTCAAATATTTTTAGTTGATGATGCAGGTTTTACCGTTGAAGACTATGTAAATTCTCCAGAGTACGAGAATGTAGCGGCGATAGAAGTGGAAGATGAAGTGGATACACATGATGTCCCTTGCGAGTGCAACTCATGTGTATTCAATTAGATTTTTGGTTTATTTATTTGGATTTATTAAAGACATGTATTTGGTATTTAATTAATTATGTCTCAGTTGATACAGAATAATTTGTTATTTAAATTTTAATATCACATAGATTCTCAGTTCATTTTATTATAAGACTTCCGCTATTGTATATTTACTCTGATTATGAATGTGGATGTATGGAGTTTAGATAACACGGATATAGCCTATTCGAGATCCTGGTTGAACCGTTAGTTTGCTAGCGGTTCATCACACCATTCTGAAGAGTGCAAAATTGGGGTGTGACAAGGCATGTGACTGTTTTCGTTAGTGTGTGGAATGGGAAGTGCTTGGGGTCTGGGATCATTCTTCACACTAGCACCTTTTCGTATCATTTCTATCTTTGCATGCTTGGTGTGGGTAGGGTATCAGGGGGAGGAAGTGACACTGTGGTCTCCAGCCTGGCCACTAGACTCTAGCTCTATCTCTATGTCGTAGGGAGCTGTGCTGGGATAGGACCTACTGTGATGACATATATGATTGTTTAGTTGCGAGCCCAATTTGTCAGTCCTCGCCAATAAGGGCTTACATGTTGGTATAGGTAGGGCATCAGGGGAAGTGTTCGCGGTGTTTGATTTAGACGCTTTAGCTCTATCTTTATTCCATGGTGGGTGCATGTGGGACGACAGTGGTGTTTGATCCTTTGGGCGGCTTCACACACTCGTGTATAGAGGTGCAGTGGCCGCCAATCCTTTCTATAGCACATTGTAAACTTAAAACCAGATCATAATGTGAATGTGATCCATGCATGTTGTTTGTTGCACTTTCTGATTGTCTTACTGAGCTAAGTTGTGAGTGCACCCTTGTGTACACACTATTTTTAGATGTTGATGCAGGTTACACTGTGGAGGACTACATGGATGCTCTAGTATATGGA
Source organism: Protea cynaroides (assembly GCA_028583415.1). NCBI lineage: Eukaryota > Viridiplantae > Streptophyta > Magnoliopsida > Proteales > Proteaceae > Protea > Protea cynaroides. The sequence goes on from CM053269.1 coordinate 89,174,116, forward strand.
GGTGCTACTGCCTTGGAAGTGCAAGCAGGGGAGGACGAGCATGACGCTTCATGCGAATGCCCTTTCTGCGTGTACATCTAGGTTAATGGATTTATTTATTCTATTTATTTTTAGTTGGATTTATAATTGGGATGTATGGATAATTATTTATGTTTTGGTATTTTTGAATAATTAGATAATTTATTTATCAATAGAAGTACTCAGTTCATTTAATTTAAGATTTCTAATGTATTTTATTATATTCTGATTATGGTTATTTGCAATGGTTTATATGAGTGGATACGGTCTTATTGAGATCTTAGTGTGAACCGTTGGTTCAGTGACGATTCACTCACACTTCTGGTTCAGCCAGAATTGAGCTGCGACAGAAATGTTTTATTACCTAAGCCTATCTGTACCATTTTAAATGGTAATGGAATGTAAGGAAGCACAAATTGGAGCTATTAGCTAATACTAATTAGCTCAAGGATAAGAAAACGTTCAAAGGTGATTCGATTCACTTTTGCTTTCCACTAAAAGTACAAAGTTTGATCCTAGTGACCTATAGCAACATAAAGAAAAGGGTAAAACTGAGACGAAAGCATTAAGGAAGGAAATTCAAAGAAAAGAAAGGAAATCGAAAACGTTTTTTCATGTAAATGTTAGAGACTTTATGTCCAAAAAATGGAATTCTTGTAATGTGACTCAGAGTAGACATGTGTAGAAAGATTATAACTGGATAGGCTTAAATGGAAAAGAATTATAACTATGAAAATTCTAAGTGAGAAAGTGTCGGAGGTTGGAGACTTAAATACTAGTCATAATTCAAACCTATAGGAGTAGCAAAACCTTTACTTTAGGTAGTTTACTTACTTTTGGAAGTAAACTATGTACCTTTAACTCTCATCATTGGTATAAACATTTAAGACCTATATCTAAGAAAAATTTGTGGAGGATTGTAAAGAATGGTATTCTAAAATCCCATAATGTTTATATATATATATATATATATATATATATATATATAAAACAAGGGTTTGTTATTTTTCCAAAAGTTACAAGGAATTTATTCTGCCACATGGGTAGATGATGTTTCTATTCCAACAGTTGGATAGAAAGAAAAGGGTCTAGATTACCCACATGTCGAATTTTAAACTCTAATCCAATCAAATACCCCTTATGTATTGGCATGCATCCCGTGTATGTCCATGTATGTGTACGAGTACTCTAAACATTACTATAACACTCCCCAAGTTTGCATGGGTTAGATTTAAAAAAAAGTAAAATGAATGGTCCAGGTTTATTTTGTTATATTTCCAAACGTGACAAACCCTTGTTACAATAACATGAGAGGATTTTTTAAAAGAAAAGGAAAATAAAAACTATTTGCAACAAGAGATTGTTAAACTTGGTGGAAAATATTCGAAATATGGGTGAAAAATCATTATCAAAGGATTAAATTATTAAATCTGAAAAGTGAGATAAGTGTTCAGGCAGACCATGTCATACTGATCTATACCCTAGTAATTCTGTCCAAATATTTATTGGAGTTAAGACTTATGACTTAAGAATCGTGCTTGAGATTTAACAGCAAAAGAGTATTTGATCCTGTGGGGAGCGATGAATACTACAACTGATATTATTATAGGGTGCCAAGTAAGTCAATCCCAGTTTAATCAATTTTCATGCTTGGGATTACAGAGCAGAAACATGCTTTCATAACCCTCATAAGAGAGTGGTTGGTTTTAGGGCATTGAGCTGATATTTTTTGGAGTCCAGTAAGTACCAAAGGATTTTGGTTTTACTGTCTCAACTTAGTAAATAGGATAGTAGAAACTAGTCATGCTAAATTCATTGATGATGCTAATGGATTTTCACAACCAAGAAACTTAGAGTTTGATTAGATCCCATGGAAACAACTGTGGAGCAACCAGCTAAGATAATAGAAATATTATCGAAGAATGATAAGATAATTGCAGAGCCAGAGGAGGCAATGAGAAGATTTACTAGACCACATAAATTTGTCATTTCATCCAATCATATACTATACCTCATAGTGGATGTTTTTGGCATTGGACAAGAGGAAAATCCTAATAGTTTTTAGCAAGCTATCGGTAGTTATATTGCCTTAAGTGATTGATGTCTTGGTGTCCATAAAAGATGTGTTGCTATCTTTGGACAACAGCAAGGTTTGGGATCTTATGCATTTGTCGAAGAGCTATATACTCGAACTCTCAAATTGGGTATACATGGTTGTGTGATTTCAGTAGAAAAATTGATCACTACAAAATAAAACTTGTAACAAAGAGGAATCACACTGGGAGAAGGCAGTGACTTTAAGTTTGTTGGTCTTAGTTGCGTTACCTAATTTGGAATTATATCAGATAAATGTAAAAACCATTTTTGTCAATGAAGTGATTCAACCAAAATTAAACCAGAAGGCAATATTGCAGAAGCAATCAACAATGAAAAAAATAAAAGAAATCTAAGGAAGAACAAAGTGTGCTCATAGCGGAGAAAGCAAAGAAGAAATCTAAGAAAGAACAAGGTTCTCATAGCGGAGCAACCTTTCGAGGGAATGACCTATCAAAATCAGCAGCATGGTGGCGACAACTGATTCCTTCAACGAGTTGCAATTAGGAACTAAAACTATAAATGACAAACTGGAAAAAAAGAGAGCCGACTCAATTGCTGTGACCAGAACGGCAGATCATCAGTCGGTAGACGACGATCTCTAGCTTTCCATTTTCTGAAACCATTCTTCGAACAATTTGACTTGGGAACAGCTTCTCAAATGCATAAACCAGACAAACTTAGCATATCGTTAATGTTTTTCCTCTGTTAAGATTTTGCAAATTGACAAATTGTTCAACAAGACTGTAGAATAAGATAAGGGATTTAATCTAAGACTTGACAAATTGGTCTAAACCTCTTCATGTAAAGCGTTTAAAATCACTTGATTTAAGCTTCTCCATGAAAAAAATTAGGATTTATGCTAGGGGAAAAGAAAATATCCCCAAATATGGGAAACAAAAATAAGATACATAACAAAATTTATATTTCAATTCATTTCACTAACAATTTGAAGTATTGTATTTACAAATCTAGAACGATGATACTGATGTGAAAACTTTCTACTCAAAACAACTTCACTGGAACCTGCATCGTACTTGATCAGTAGGGACCCTAAGAGCTCAGATACATACCTGTCCAAAGCAACTCGTCCAACTGCTTCAGCTTCTTGTCACCAACCTTTTTAGCCATTTTTACCATTGAAGAAGTTGTCAAAGAAGAGGATAGAAAGAAAGAACAACAACACCACCGTAGTCACCAAGAAATGAAGCGCAATGAATTTCATCTAAGCATCCCTTGCAAAAACCCTTGTTGCCTTCTACCTCTACACCCCCAACTTGTTTCTTCCGGCTGTTCTACTTATCATCTCCTCACAGACTAATGATGGTGCCCACGAAGCTGGACTGATGCAGCAATCCATCTACTATGACAAGGACTAGACATGGACGGTGTCAGTGTCTTGGGGTTTCTCCATCCATATCATCAGGGGAGTTTTCTCCCTACGGGAGACGGAGATGTTGTCAAGACAGTTCCAGTGTTAGCTTCTTCTCGAAATCCTGTTCCTTGTGGATATTTAACGGAGATGTTGTCAAGACATTTCCATCCACCCAAGCATATCACAAAGATTGATACAGTGGATATTGACACTGCCCAATATATCTTGAAAATATTTCCATCCACCCAAGATTGATACAGTGGATATTGATACTGCCTAATATATCTTATAAATCTTTAAGTTACCTATTATCTCTTTATAAGATCTGTACGTTACCCATAATCACTCCATGAGATAAGGAGATGAGATTCTTGTATCAAATTCTATAAATTCAATACAAAGACAGAGACAAAACATACAATTGAATACTGAAAATATTTTTCAACTATTATTTTGTTTTATGGTATCAGAGCCAACGACATACGTCAATAAAATGTCTTCCTTAAACACATTTTCCCTCGCTGCCTCTTCTCCGTCTCTGTCCTCTCCCAAGTTCAGTCATAATGTGTCGATTCGACTTGATCAACATAATTATTTGCTATGGAAGTCACAGATACTTCCCTTAATCCATGGCCATCAACTAATGGGCTACATCGACGGCTCCTTTCCCTATCCGACGGTCAAAGTTCTATCAACCAGCTTACCGACGTCCCCTTCTGTGACGTCTCCCTCTGAAAACTCTATAGCAACTCCACCTGCTACTTTGTTGATCAACAATCCTGCATATGCCTCTTGGATAAGCCAAGATCAGTTACTCCTTGGATGGATTATCTCCTCTCTCTCTGAGTCTGTTCTCAGCCAGGTTATCAATTGCACCTCTTCTGCAGCACTCTGGCAATCTCTTGAGACTCTATTTGCTAGTCATTCAAGATCCCGCATCATGCAACTGCGGCGCCAGCTTCAAACTGAGAAAAAGAAATCTCAGTCTGTCACTCTATTTTTTCAACGGATGAAATCTATTGCCGACAACCTTGCAGCTGTCAACAATCCGATTCCTGAGTCGGATCTTATTCTACATATCCTAGCTGGCCTAGGACCAGAATGGGAGGCATTTGTTACAGCCATCTCCACCAGATCTGAACCTCTTACTCTCAATGATCTACATGGACTTTTGCTTAGTCACGAAATCAGATTGGAACAAACCTCTCTATCGGTCAATGTTCCTGAAGCAAATCTAGCAGCTACCCATTCTGCTCGACCCAGACAAGGTCTCCCATCTAATTTTTCTGCTCCCAATGGACAGCCCTCCTACCACCGTGGCAGAGCCCGTGGACGTGGGCATTTTTACTCAGGAGGACGAGCAGCCAAACCAACATGCCAAGTCTGCAATCGCATGGGTCATACTGCCATCACTTGTTACTATCGGTTTGACAATGCTTACCAGGGACAGTTGTCTCCACATTCGGCTTACACTGCTGCCACTATTCACTCTCTACATCTAGATGCATGGTATCCTGACTTCGGTGCCACTGATCATATCACCTCTTTTTGGGAAATCTTTTCGTCCGTTCGGAATATCACAGCAACGATCAGGTTCAAGTCGGCAATGGGCAAGGTTTGCATATCCATCACACTGGACATTCAAAATTTTTAACTACTAGTCGTGCATTAGATTTGAAAAATATCCTTCATGTTCCTTCAATTTCTAAAAATCTGCTTAGTGTTTCTAAACTTACATCTGACAATAATGTTATTTTGGAATTTCACCCCTCTTATTGTCTAATTAAGGATCAATCCTCGGGGAAGGTCCTACTCAGAGGCAACCTTGATGGTGGTTTGTATCGTCTCAACAGTCATTTCCCCCGCTCATCAGCATCTCCTTTTCCTCAAGTGTTTGTCGGTGAACGTGCATCCATTGACACCTGGCATCAACGCTTAGGACATCCCTCACCAGCTATTCTCAGACGTATACTGGCATCAAATAAATTGACTGTCGATGGGCTTACCAAACTATCATTCTATTCATCTTGTCCTTTAGAAAAATCACATAAATTACCTTTTAATTCATCTGATTCTGTTTCACTGCATCCCTTAGAGTTAATACATTCAGATGTTTGGGGTCCATCCCCTGTTCCCTCCCCTAATGGTCACCGTTTTATGTGAGTTTTATTGACAACTTTAGTAAATACACATGGCTATTTCCTCTGGTTCACAAATCTGATGTTCTTCCTATTTTTCAATCTTTTAAACGGCACGTAGAAAAAAATTTTAAACGACCAATTAAGGCCATACAAACCGATTGGGGTGGAGAATACCGTTCGGTTTCAAAAATTTTAGAAGCTAATGGTATTCTCCATCGAATCACCTGCCCTCACACTCATGAGCAGAATGGCCGTGCCGAACGAAAACATCGGCATATTATCGAAACTGGTCTCACTATGCTCTACAATGCAATGGTCCCTCTCACCTATTGGGTTGATGCTTTTACCTCTGCCATTTTTTTGATTAACAGGATGCCTACGGATTCCAAGTCCCCTTGGGAACGACTGTTTCATACAAAGCCTGACTACGGCCTACGCAAAGTTTATGGGTGTTTATGTTACCCCATCATGAGGCCTTACAATGCAAATAAACTGCAACCACGCTCCATCCCCTGTGTCTTTATTGGATACAGTCCGCGTCATCGTGGCTACCAATGCCTTCACATCCCAAGTGGTCGTGTCTATATATCAAGGAATGTCCTATTTAACGAAGCTGTTTTTCCGTTCCAGCAGCAGGTTCCCACAGCGATCCTATCCCATGGTACGGTTCCATCCACAGTGAGGTCCTTTATACCACGGGTTGGTCACCCTCCGCATTGTGTCACTGCTGGGCCTTTAGGGGCTCCCCGATCAACTACTCTACTACCCACTCATGCCATCTCTCCATCTACCGCACCACCTCAGCCCAGTATCTCCTTTGATTCTCGCTTGCAGCCCCCATCACCAACAGCACCTACTACAATGGCTGCCCACCGAGATCAAAACCAAGAATCCATGGGAATCAATTCCTCTTCCATGCCTGCAGCTCTGCCTAGTGATAATGCTATTGTGTCCTCCTCACCTCCTGCCTCAACTAGAAAAAGTTTACGTGTACGGAAACCAACACAGTACACAAATTACGTGACCTACTCGGTCACTCGTCATCCACTTCCTAATTCTCCAGCATCCCAACTAGAACCGAGTTGTTTCACTGAGGCTAACAAATCCGTTGCCTGGCGTGCAGCCATGATGACTGAGTTTAATGCCCTCCTACAAAATGGGACGTGGTCTCTTGTGCCTTTACCACCAAATAAAAATCTCATTGGGTGTAAGTGGGTCTATAAAATAAAACGACATCCAGATGGTACCATTGAAAGGCACAAGGCTCGCCTGGTTGCAAAGGGATTCAATCAGACAGAAGGACTTGACTATGGTGAGACGTTCAGTCCTGTGGTGAAACCCTCCACTATACGCACAGTCATTACGCTTGCCCTCTCTAGAGGCTGGGAACTTCGTCAACTTGACGTCCACAATGCCTTTCTCCATGGCATTTTACAAGAAGAGGTGTACATGACACAACCCCCTGGGTTTGTTGATTCTACCCAACCACAGAATGTCTGCAAACTTCACAAAGCTCTCTATGGTCTTAAACAGGCTCCACGGGCATGGTTTTCTAGACTTAGCCAAGGCTTACTTACCATGGGATTCCACAGTGCACTGTCAGATTCCTCTCTTTTCCTTCGCTTTCGTGGCGGTCACACTATTTTTCTCCTAGTATATGTGGACGAAATTATAGTCATTGGAAGTGATTCGGATCAGATCAGTAAACTCATTATTGATCTCAATTCTATGTTCAAGTTACGAGATCTTGGCCCTCTTCATTATTTTTTAGGTGTTGAAGTTACTCCTACTCCTGCGGGCTTATTTCTTTCTCAAGGGAAATATATTCGTGATCTACTTGTACGCACCAAAATGGATGGTGCTAAGGGTGTGTCAACTCCTGCTGCCACTGGAGTCAAACTTACAGCTAAGGGTGGCAATCCCAATGGTGATCCTACATATTATCGTAGTATTGTTGGGGCTCTACAATATGCAACATTAACCAAACCTGAAATTGGATTCGCTGTGAACAAGGTCTGCCAGTTCATGCACAACCCTACAGAGGACCATTGGTCTGCTGTGAAGCGTATCTTACGCTATCTTAAAAACACCCTGCGCTTTGGCCTACATCTCCGTCGCACATCTCAATTGACACTACAAGCATACTCTGATGCAGATTGGGCAGGTTGTCCCGATGACCAACGGTCCACAAATGGTTACTGCATTTTTTTGGGACCCAACCTTATCTCTTGGAGTTCCAAGAAGCAGTCCACCGTTGCTCGTTCAAGCACTGAATCTGAATATCGTGGCCTTGCCAATGCCGCTGCTGAGATCACATGGTTGCAACAGCTACTGCGGGAACTTCAGTTCACCTCCTCCATTCTTCCAATGCTTTGGTGCGATAACCTCGGAGCCACATACTTGTCGGCTAATCCACGGTTCCATGCCCGCACCAAACATGTTGCACTTGATTTTCATTTTGTCCGTAAAAAGGTCGCTGCCAAGGAATTAGAGGTTCGTCTTCTCTCCACCAAAGATCAAATTGCTGATATCCTCACCAAACCCTTGCCAGCTCAGCGGTTCAGTACCCTCACAGGCAAACTCACCGTTCAGAGCTGCCCGGTTCGTTTGAGGGGGGATGATAAAATCACAAAAGATTTCCATCCACCCAAGCATATCACAAAGATTGATACAGTGGATATTGACACTGCCCAATATATCTTGAAAAGATTTCCATCCACCCAAGATTGATACAGTGGATATTGATACTGCCCAATATATCTTGTAAATCTATAAGTTACCTATTATCTCTTTATGAGATCTGTACGTTACCCATAATCACTCCATGAGAAAAGGAGATGAGATTCTTGTATCAAATTCTATAAATTCAATACAAAGACAGAGACAAAACACACAATTGAATACTGAAAATATTTTTCAATTATTGTTTTGTTTTAAGGAATAGACATGGACGGTGTCAGTGTCTTGGGGTTTCTCCATCCATATCATCAGGGGAGTTTTCTCCCTACGGGAGACGGAGATGTTGTCAAGACAGTTCCGATGTTAGCTTCTTCTCGAAATCTTGTTCCCTGTTTGGTTAGGGTTATTTCCAATTAAAGGTCAAAGTAATAATTTTAATATTTCTCAATTTAAAATAACAAGGGTATAAATGTCTTCATATTTTTAAGCTTCTACTGTCATTTAAATGGGTGCGGTTAATGTTGTTAGATAGTCATGGATTAGTTGATGTTAGTCATAGTTCCTAGGCAGTGCGTGAAATTTTTCCTTTTTATTTTTGTTTTTCTAACGTGTATTTGTTTTTGTATGTATTTGGTATCATTTTTTTATGTTGTTTTTAAAAGAAAAAATAAAAATAGGCCAAAAACACTTTTGGTAGTTTTTGCCAGGGAAGTTAATGAGCGTGTGTTTTAAATGAGGGTAAAATTGTAAAAATAATATTTTCTTTTAAAACGTTAGCTACTCATCTACTCCTCTCTCTTTTTCCCTCCTCATTTCATGGATTTTCTTGGCGTCCAACCTATGATCCGTTCTATTAGATGTCAGGTATTACAATAAAAAAGTAAGGGTTTCCAAATTTAAAGCCAATCAAAGAAGATCACTAGATATCAAGATTTGAAAAATTCTACAACTTGAAAAAATCCAACTATTGTTATCAATGTTGGCCACCTCACTTGTACTTTTTTTACCTTTCAACCTCCGATCAAATCTATTGGATGTCAAAGCTAGGAAAAAAAAAAAGGTAAGGGTGTGCAAATTTTAGGTTGATCAGATAAGAGGATCACAAAATATCATTGGTTAGAAAATTTTGCAACTTGATGAAATTGAACTCTTATTCTTGATTATGGCCACCTCAGTTGTACTTTTCCAGTCGTCCAACCTCCAATCAGATCAGATGGACGTTAAGGCTAGGAAGAAACAATAATTATGTCCAAATTCAAGTCGATTGGATAAGGGGATCACAAGATATTATGGCTTGAAAATACTGCAACTCGAAGAAACAAAAACATAATTTTATTTTTAATAGAATACCAAAATTATTTTTCATTCTTTTATCTATTATAAGTATTAACTACCAAAACAACATTTTATTTTTGATAAAAAATTATTTTCAAAAATGCTTTTTGATAAATGAGTAAAAAATAAATAAATAAATGATGACAAAGTAAACCTATAAGACCTATAAAATTTATTTATGAAATAAATTAAATAGTTTCTGGAGTGTCTTCAGGACTCTTCCTTAGTTCCTCCATTAAGAGTTAAAACTAAGATGAACTCCACAAATTATAATTGGGTTTGTCTAATATCAAAGCAAAGTCTCCATGACCATTTTCGGTCTAATATATACTTGTTTCTATTAATCTTCAGAGATCCCACGCTTCTTTAAACCCTCCTTTAAGACTACCATCATTGTGTTCACCATTAAAACCAAAGGCTTGGAGGACCACCGCGATCACAGGAAGGGGTTTTTTTTGTAACATTACTATAAAATCGATTAGGAATCAATTAAACCAAACCGATTAGCAGTTGGGTTTTGATTTGACCACTAAATATTCTTATGCTTCTCAATGAAAAATATATCTTTTAACCAATAGCAAAGAATAAGAGCATAATTTAACCATTAAATTTTGATGTTGGATCCTCTCTTCTCTTCGCAAGATACCTTCAAAGGAGACCAATCATCATCCATGTCCGGTGGATCCCATTGTTTTATTAGTAATAAAATTCATGGCAGGAATTAACTATTCAATCATTTTATAACTGAAAAAATGATTAATTGAGCATGTGGTCTTTTTTTTCTAAAAGTTAGCAAGATGATATTAAAAATTGAATGAAAAGTACATTCAAACATACCCTTCTAGAAAGACTCCACCTTCGGCTTTGCCATCAGCAAAGGCTCCCTAGAGGGATAAAACCAAATAAAAAATCAACTATTTAAAACAAAATCGTGGTCTTTAGTAGGCATCCCAAACCACCTCCCCAGCTACAAATCTTGGACACTCTGTCCAAAAAAAAGATCTCCTTTCAAAAACTTCCCATTTTGCAAGAACATCAGCCACTGTCTCTGATTCCTTGTACCATTGTGTTTATCTGATTTGACAGTTCTTCAATTTCCTTGATATAGCCACCCATGCTTGTGTCGTGTACCATGGTATTGATCCTAACCTCAGACTTGTCACCACAGCCCTAGAATCACTTTCAATCCAGCTTCAACACCTGATATAGAGGATGAAAAACCCCATTAGAGCATCGACACGTGTATGGCAATCGATGCATCTAAGGTGTTAACCAAAACCAATCGTCGCACCTTGAAGAGTTGAAGCCTGGGACCTTTACCCAGGAACCTCAGTCAAAGTTCAGATGGGAAGTCCAATCTCAAAGGGTCAGAGCCTTAGAGGGTCGGAGCCTCAGAGCAATAGAGCCTCGAGGCACCCTAAAGCTCAATGGGTGAGGCACCACAACTTGGGCTAGTTGTACATGCGTGTGCAATAGTGGGCCCCACTTGAGAAGTCCTCCCTCGAAGCTGGAAGATTCTCTACGTGTTGACCAAGGAGCAATCTATAGAATCCGACAACGGGATCAAGCTCTGATGACTCAGCATTGAGAGATTCTCCCAATTCCCATATCAGTGGATGTGATCTACGACATTAGTGGGGACATCTCGGCTTATCAGGAGAGGTGTCAGACTTTTCAAACTAGGACCATTTCCATCTTATATATATTTGAGGAAGAACACAGGTAAAATCAAACTGAATTCCAACCTCTGAACTCAGACGGAGAAAGCTATTAGAATCCCTTTGACGGAAAAGGGATAGCCTTCTGAGTCTATTCCATACTATTTGTTCATCGAGCTTACTTAGGCATCAGAGTAGTCAGAGAGTGTAACCAGTCGACCAACATTAGGGTGTATTTACTTCCTGTGCAGGAAAACCTGGCAAGCTAAGGATCCACTGAATTCGGTGCGACAACAGTTTGGCGTTGTCTATGGGAAATTGGTAGTAACTCGTATTTCAGAGATCAATCATTATTTAGCACCTCTCCTAGCAGATGTCATTGGTAGTGACCCAATATCAAAAGAGGATGAGTGCCAACTAGTAACCACCAAGCAATAATCCGGGGCAACACCTATCCCCAAGAAACAACCTTCCAAGGGGCTAACACCCACTAGAGGGTGCCCCTAGGGAGAATAAAGCCAAGTTCCCCATTATGGACAATTTTGCGTCCGAGGAAGAAATGTCACCTCCTAACTCCCGTTAATACGTGACGAGGGAGCAATTTGATAATGTGGCCCACCAACTGCAGATCCTAACGAAGCGGCTCATGGATCAGCCCCTTGCGACTAATGTTCAGATTCCCCAATCGATCCCTGATACTAGGGAGCAGCATAAATGCTAAGAAAGAAATTGGGGCCCTTCCAAGCTTCAGGGGCATCAAGGTCCGATGCCAAATCAGGACCCTTCTCCACAGGTGGGTGTCGCGCCAAGAGACATCCCCATAGCACCTCCATCGCGACCCCATGGATTAGTAAACCGTCATTCCCGTAGAACGGCAAGGTCCATACCATGCGGTTCCCAAGGCATAAGTTAGGCGTCCTCCTCCAGCACCTTGGCCGCAAGTGTTCACAAAAGCGTGAGTAAAGTCCTAGTCTCAGAGCGTTTGGGGCCTTTACCACCTCGCCATGAAAATGTCAAGCAAGACTTGATGCTTCCAGACTATAAAGAGCGGCAATCAAGGCCCAACCTAGTCAGACCACAGCAAATGTGGAGCGAGAGCTCCAAGAGTTGAGGACTAGTTTACAACGAATGGAAGAAGGTCCACTAAACTAGGCATGACAAGCATACAACATAGAGAGTGCTCTATTGGAGTGTGTAATGAGGACTCGCCTCCCTCGAGGCTTTACCATGCCTTCTATCGAAGCCTATAATGGGACAATAGACCCAGAGCTGCACCTTGACTCATATGTGGCTCAGATGCCCATCCATGCGTACCCTGAAGAGATCTTTTGCCTGAGCGTTCCCTGTCATCTTAAAGGGAGCAGGAAGATTATGGTACAATAGCCTGCCCAGAAGGTCTGTTGATTCTTGTGATGAGCTTGCTGGTAGCTTCTTGAACCACTTTCAGAGCCGACGAATGAAAAAAAAAGACATCATACAACCTGAGGGACTGTGTCCAGGAGGAAGGTGAGACGCTCTGAGCCTTCCTCGACAAGTTCAATTTGGAGGCCTTGCATATCAAGGGCCTCAAAGACTCGGTCCATAAGACCACCCTAGAAGGGGGCATCAGGGACCCAAACTTGAGCTTCTCCTTGACCAAAAAGCCAGCTGCTACCTTGGTCAAACTCCAGGCGCGATGTAAAAATATCCAATGGTGCAATGGCCAACCTGGCCACCAAGAAAGATTCAACTACCCAAAAACCAATGCTCCCAACCTCATAGAATAAAATAATAGAGAAGCAGAAGGATGCTCCCTTTAAGGGAGAAGCATCCAAGAAATAAAAGAAAGAAAAGATAACGGGGTAGGAAACCCCAAGCTTCCAGCCTTATAATGATTACCATCCACTTCAGAAGACCTCGGCCAAGATCTACCTGGTCGAAAAATCTCAGACTACCTTCTAAAAGCCAGAAAGGATGAACCCGGATGCATGGACCAGGAACCTTCACTTGTTCTGTGCTTTTTACAATGAGTATAGGCACACAATAAATGAGTGCTGACACCTTCGAGATGCTATTGAAGAGCTGATCCGAAAAGGCAAGCTCAAGTGATATGTGGACAAGAAGAGGCCAGCTCCTCCTGGCATAGAAGCCGTAATTTTTGAACCTGACAGCTGCCAGACAGAAGCAGGGAAGGATAAAAGAAAAAAAGACAATGAAGACAGAAAGGATGAAGGTGCAGGGAACATGCCCTCACCCTTGAGGCCCAACATCAGAGCCACATACATGATAAAGGTAATGCCTTTGCACCAAAGAGAAAAGACGAGGAAGGGTAGAAAGCAGGTGGAGTCTCCACACTTAACCGGCCATAGTTTTGAGCGAACCTTATGGATCCAGTCCTTTGACGAAGGAATCCCCATGGAACCTGCCGGTGGGCAAGGTGGTCCCAAGGCTAAGGCTCTCCTGGAATATTGGGAGAAGCGATACCAACAAGACCTTTTGAGGGTTGAGATCGGATTCCCCCAACAAGTTACAACTGTTGACCTTGATACCCCAATTCAGCGAGTTCGACTGGTTATATTAGATTCGTACGTCATTACTGGAGGTTCGGCAGCAGATAACACTTGGGAAAAATCAGCAAAGGCATACGCCAAAGAACTGGATCGAATCAAGCTTGCATCGAAAAAGTCAAGGATTGCCAATCTCATGATCTTCAGATGACGATCGTATAAATGTCATATCACCACATGAGGATTCCCTCATAATCACAGCAGTGACAGCAGATTTCGATGTCAGTCATATCATGGTCGATACGGGGAGTGCAGTTGACATCCTATACTACCACACTTTCCAGAGAATGAACTTCAGTGAAGAGATGCTTGAGCCAGTGGTTCATTCCTTGACCGATTTCACTGGTGATTCTGTGTGTGTAGAGGGAGGGATCTACTTATCCTTCATGATTGGGAGTAAGCCGGCCAGAAAAGTGATTAATGTAGAATTCGTGGTAATCGACCTCCGAGCCAGATATAACGTTGTCCTCCGACGCCTGTCCTTGTATAGGTTTCGAAGCCGCCTATCTACATTTTACCAGGTCATAAAATTCCCCACAGACCACGGGACTGGAGAGTGCAGAGGAGATCAATGAATCTCAAGCCAATGCTATGAGATTGAACTGGGATAAACTGCTAAAGCTGTAGACCTAGTCAGGACTGAAGAGAGGAACAAAGACACTAAGGGGAAAGGGAAAGCCTTGGTCCAATCCATCATAGTGGAGGAGCTCAAAGATGATCTTCACCAGAAGCGAGGGACATGTGCCGAAGAACTCATATAGATCCCCATTTCAGAAAACTGCCCTGAATGCACCTTTCAGGTCGGTGCTTCGCTATAGGGAAAAATAGGTGAAGAGCTCATTGCCTTTATCAAAGAAAACATAGACATGTTCACATAGTCAGTAGCGGATATGTCGGGCATCGACAAAAACCTCATGGAGCATCGTCTGTCCGTCGACCCCCAATATCATTTCGTGAAACAGAAGAAGAAAAGATTTACACCTGATAGATAGGGCACCATAAATAAGGAAGTGGAAAAGCTTCTCCAAGTAGGGTTCATTAGAGAGGTAAAATACCTTAAGTGGCTATCGAATGTTGTAATGGTTCCCAAGACAGGGAATCTGTAAGAACCGTGTTCTAAAACTGGGTCTAAACCGTGGTTTTATATGATGACAGGTGTCCCAATCATAGCCGAACCGAAAGGCGAAGCCAGGTGACGAACCACACAAAATTTCAGGTACAAGAACCATTCAAAATTGATAAAACTCATACCGGTCTGACTGTCAGACCGGTATAGTGCAACCGGTATGGTATACCAGTCGGAGTATACCGGTCTGAGTGACTCAGACCGGTATGTGCTACCGATATACTTATTTTCTGCGGGAGATGGACTCCAGCGGGCCCCTCACTCCGAATGGAAACTTAGAAAGTTTTCAATCATGGAAAACCTTCCCAAGAACGGCCCTCTTCTATTTATAGGGATGATCCCACTCCATTGATTCTTCTCAAACCCTAGCCGTCTGGAGAAGAGTTGAAAAGGAGCAAGGAGGAAGAGGTTGCTCAGGAAGGAGACTTCAGTGGAGGAGCACGCCGCCAACCGACTAACACCGTCGGTAAGTTCTCTATACTATTAGTAATATTAGGATGTCGGATCGGAGCCGTGAAGCGGCGCAGCGATCCAAGAAGCCTAGGATTTCCATTAGTTTTCTCATTCGAATCTAACCTAGACTTGATACTGTAAGACCCGTGTCAATCTAACCCGGTCTTACCACCTTGAACCAGGTTTATCCGTCATGGTCGAGTCAAATGGACCAAGGGCGTGAAGGAGATCGAGATCCCAGGTATCAAATCGACCCAAAAATACTTAATTTGAAGGGAGGGTCGCATACCCAGCTAAGCAGGGTCGGACCTCCCAAAGCAGAAAGTCAGACCCTCAGTTTTGAAGGGAGGGTCAGACAGCTTAGAACCCTAGGGTCGACGGGATCATCGACCCTCCCATCGACCCTCGGTTACCGTAGGAAATAGAATTAGGAAATTTCCTAATTTTTTATTGGGATTCTTTCCTAATCTCAAAGGAACTTATTTTAGGATGTTCCTACTCTATTTAAAGGATGTCCCTAAGCCACTTTCACTCCTTTCACAACCCTAATTGAATTGAGAGAAAGAGAAGAGAAGTAAAAGAAGAAGAAGAGAAATAAGGAAGAAAATTAAGCCAAAAGAGAAGAGTTGCAGAGAAAGATTATTCTTCTCAGGTATGGATACTAATTCCATGAGTTTCTACAGACCTTAGGTTAGTTATTGTTGAGAGTGTGATCTCGGAGAAACCCAAACCATCAATCTATGGTTAGGTTTTCATGGAAAACCTTAGAAGAATGCATGAAAGCTATTTAGGTGGTGGTTCTAGACCATGGAATGAATGTTGAATGGAATGTAGAAGCAAGCCATAGGATCCCAAGCACGAAGAATGGATTAAAACGAGGGAATTGGCCCAAAGTGCACCGAGGGTCGCACCGAGGGTCGATGACCATCCGACCCTAGGTGATTCTGACCATCGACCCTCAGTGTTCGGAAAGTTCAGAGTTAAGGGAGGGTCACACCGAGGGTCGATCTTGACTCCGACCCTACCTCCGACCCTCAGTTAACAGAATGGTTTTTAAATTCGAAATTAATTCTAATTAAATTCTATCGACTTTGTTAGGTCTTCTAACAATATAATAACAATATAAAGGTGATTCTAAAGCTTGGAAAAGTATCTATTATCAAGCTAAGGTGAGGAACCAGAACTCCAAATTAATTGGTTAATAACAAAACTGATTTCTATTTTCTTGAGTCCTATGCCATGCTTGATTCTATGCGAATATGTTTGTAATGTGCATACAACATGTCATCCAATATTTTTATTATTTTTTCATGCATATTTACTTTATTGTTTATAACATGATGATGATGATGATGATAGGAGTAGGCATGTGATTGTATGTGTGGGGTTGGTGTACTTGATGCGAGCGAGTACTAGGGGAGGTGTGATGAGAACGTCAATAAACGTTAACCTTTGGCGGGTCTCAGCACTTTAGCTCTATCTCTAACTCAAGTCTTGTGCATTGGCATCGTCGTGTCGCCATTACTTTAGCAGAACTATTATGTTGTAGAGTATCAGGGGAGGTGGTCTCGGTCCTTGTAGTCTCTGACTCTACCGGGGGGCCTTAGCTCTATCTCTATGGACATTCTGAGGGATGCTGGGGTGAGACCTTGGATACACTTTTGGCATTAGGATTGGTTAGTTGCGAGCCCAGTTTGCAGCCCTCGCTAACAGGGGCTTACGTGTTGGTATGACAATATATAGCAATAAACGTTAACCTTTGTTATATACTGTTCATGGTTGGGTGCATGTGAGTCGACGATAAATGTGATCTTCGGGTGATGTCACACACTTGTGTATAGAGGCGGGGTCAATAAACGCGACCTTTGGCTACCTAAATCTTTCTATTGCATATTGCAAACTTTAAACCGGACCAAAGATATAAATTGATTGCATGCATATGTATTGTTGCATTGTTTTGGCTACTCATTGAGCCGTGATGTGTGCTCACCCCTCAACATCGAATATTTTTAGTTGATGATGCAGGTTATACTGTTGAAGATTATATGAATGCGTCAGAGTACAGGAACGTGGCAGCAATGGAAGCTGGAGCTGAAGTGGATACACACGACTCCTCTTGCGAGTGCAACTCGTGAGTATTCGATTAGATATTTTCTAGATTTCTTTATTTGGATTTAATAAAGACATGTATTTGATATTTATTTATGTCTCAGTTGAAACAGAATAAATTGTTATTTAAATTTTAATATCACATAGATTCTCAGTTCTTCTTATTATAAGACTTCCGCTATTGTGTATTTACTTTGATTATGATTACGGATGTGTGTAAGTTTAGATAACGCGGGGATAGCCTATTTGAGATCCTGGTTGAACCGTTGGTTTATTAGCGGTTCATCACACCATTCTGGTTAGTCCAAAATTGGGGTGTGACAACTTGGTATCAGAGCATCTCAGGCCTTGTCAGCTAAACTAACATACATTCGAGACAATTGTGAACTGAGATAGGATAAAAGTAAAAACAGTAATATTAACACACTGTAAGCACAAGTGATGATTGAGACCAAATTTAAAAAGAGAATAATGCATCTATTAAAGGGGAAACAAGTTACATACAATGAGTGAGAGAAACAAAATGTATATACATAACTAAAGCAGAGTACAGTCCACAACCCGGACAGTTACTCTGTAGTACAAGAAAATAAAGTACAATTAAGAAGCTGGAGGCGAAGGAGGAGGCGGGGCCTCATGATCTCTGTCATAGTCCTCAGCATAGACTCTAGTCAACCAGGCTATCTGAGTCTGGGTCGTCTGTAGACTAGCTGTGAGAT
Source organism: Protea cynaroides (assembly GCA_028583415.1). Taxonomy (NCBI): domain Eukaryota; kingdom Viridiplantae; phylum Streptophyta; class Magnoliopsida; order Proteales; family Proteaceae; genus Protea; species Protea cynaroides. Next base: position 89,192,369 of record CM053269.1, read on the forward strand.
CGGCTACCCTCCGATCAGTCGCACGCTGTACCTCTATAAGCTCTCCCATCCGTGTGTCTGATATGCGCTGGGCGGCTAACAGCTCATCCACTCTCACACGCTGAGCGTCTAGCAACTCCTCCATCCTCAGATCAGATCTACACTGAGCCTCCCTGATCTCCTGCAGCATCTCCATCATGTCAGAAGGTGGGAGTGAAGGACCAGCCGCATGCGAAGGACCAGCCTCAGGTGCAGGAGCCGCCGCAGAAGAAGTGCCAACTCCAGCCGCATGTGTAGGGGAAGGCGGTGGTATCGAGTCGACATCCATATACATACGGTCATCATCATCGACGGGATCCACATGAGTTCTAGCAGCGGCAGCAGTAGCCTCAGCATCAGCCATCTCGATACGAGTGTGAGGGCACACCATCGCGTTCCTCTCCTCATCACTAACTTGGGCATCCCGCATACCCATCTTGCAGATTGCCTCCCAATCTAGAGGCGACGAGAAGGTCTTCTCCTGGATCTTCTCATCTACCAGGTCAACCCCCAGACAGGTCAGTAGCACTGTAATCATGCGTCCATAGGGTAGATTACCCCTATGACCGAACAATGTAGCACTAATCATGGTCCGCATGATGATGTAAGGAAGGCAGACCGGCTGTCTGGTGCAGATACTGTATATCAAAAACTGGGTCAGCTGAGAAACCCTCTAATAGTGCCCACTCTGCGAAATCAGATTATGCTGGATAATCTTACAGAAGACCCATGGAGCTGGACGCAGGTCACAGGCTCTCATCTGCCAGCGATCAGGTCGTAACAGCTGGTTGTCAATCTCTGCCCTCATCTCCATAGAAACAAACTGTGGCTCTCCAGGCGCACAGTACACCATGGGGCCATCATAAGGAATGCCCAGCAGATCGGCCAGTTATCGATAGTCAAAAGAAATGTGCACCCCTTTAACGTAACTGGTGATGCGTAACTCCTGACCATGCTCAACGTCATTGTAATTCCCCACCACCTGGAGATTACAATAGAACTGGCGCACCAAGTCCGGACATGTGCACGCGTCGTAGGTGATGACAGGGAGCCACCCCATATCACCAAATGCCCTCTCTACGTTGAACAAAGCTAGCTCAGCCAAGTTCACCATACGACCACCTTCCACTTTCTTACGGGCATAGTCGGCATACTGTGCCTCGGCTTCATTAGAATGGAAGCGGAGTGGATCACGCACTCTGGGTACCTTGGTACGAGCCATGGTATCTGCAAAATAAGAAAGAGAAGGAAAATAAGGAGTTAATAGGATAAAAATCCAAATTTTGATTTAATAACGACGTAAGTTGACCATAAAGCCCCATTTCTCACCATACAAGTGGGCATGAGAACTTACGTAGGTTTAAACATACCCTACAACCCACATGAAGTAGGAAACTTTAACTGACGATGTCCAATTTGAAGAAATTCAAGAAAAATCAAAAATGTCGACAAATTAGGGCAAAAAGGGAAAAATTCAAGTTTCTCGATAACCAACCGATGAAACTCAGAAATTTTTGAGGGCTTTCGTTCCTCGGGACACCAATAACAAAAGCCCCCAATAAAAATCAAATTTTTACGGTTGGAAAAAGTTTAATTTGAAAAATACAAGTTAAATGGGTAAAAACCTAGAAATGGAAACCTAAAAACAGGTAAAAATGAGGGAACATACCTGTATGGATGACGTGGACGTCGAAACCCAGACTAAAATCGACCCACAACAGTGGAGTAGCACTGTAGCAACTCAGAGAGGAGAGGGGAGTCGAAACGGGAGGAAAATAATAAGAAATGACCCAAAATCGGATCTTAAAAATCTGATTTTTAGACTAAGGGTCGGACAATTCGACTAGAACAATCGACCCTCCCATCGACCCTCGGCTCTCGGGAATCTGACAGAAAACTAAGGGTCGGAACTGAGGGTCGGATACCCATCGACCCTCGCATCGACCCTCAGCTCTCGGGAAGAAGAGGTCATTCCCAGGGTCGGATACCAAGGGTCGGACATACCATCGACCCTCACCATCGACCCTGTATAGAAAAGACAGTATTTGTTTTATAAAATGAGCTAGAATTGGAATTGATTATTGGTTAGCGTGCTTACATGAAATATAAATGACTTCTCACCTATTTTGGATAATTTTCAGGCACCACCAATCACAGAAAGGGATTATGTCTGGACGTAGAGTAACCCGACAGACCCGGAATGCAGTTCCACCACCACCACCCGTGGAGGAGACTAGTCAGGAAAATAATTATGCATCGGGTGATCCTATACCGGCAAACCCTACAAATTTGCCACCGCCACCACCAGAGCTAACAACCGTGGTGATGAATCTGGCACAACAGCTGCAGCAGATGCAACACGCACAGGCTCAAATGCAAGTTGCCATGGGCATTATGTTTCAAGCCACTGAGGCTGCACCCATGCACACAGGACAAGCCAGTGCAGCACCGGTGGGTAACCACCCAGCTCCTCAGACACCTCAACAACCTACTGCATAGATTCCAGTGCAGGTTCCGAAAGCAGCTCAGGATAATTACCAGTATCCACCCCATGTGTTTGGGGCAAACCCCCAAAATCAGTTGGACCACTCTCGACTAGTGGAGAGATTCTTGAAGATGAAACCCAAGGAATTCAACGGCAAACCGTCTGATCCGTTGTGGCATGCACACTGGATAGACGAGATGGAGAGAAATTTCCTCATGATGACTATCACAGAGGAAGAGAAAGTATTATGTGCCACCTTCATGCTCAAGGGCGACGCACATCATTGGTGGAAATCCACGAAGGCATATCTACTGACCAAGCACGCCCTACTAACTTGGGCTATATATAAAGAAGCCTTCTTTGAGAAATATTTTCCACGGAGCTTCAGAGATTCGATGGAGAAGGAGTTCCTGAGTCTATATCAGGGGCAGATGTCAGTGGATGCATATCAACAGCGCTACGAAGAGCTGTTTTTCTTTGCACCAATTAGCATGCAAGAAGAAGACACCAAAACCCATAGGTTCGTCACGGGACTGAGAGGAAACATCAGAGAACATGTTCTGGGCTTAGAAAATAAAATTTATAATGAAGCTGTCCAGATTGCTCGAGTTATTGGCCAAAAGGAGAGTTATTTTACTCAGAACAGAGGCATCAAAAGGTCAGCCGAAAATTCTTACAACGGAGGCAATAACAAGACATATAAGCCTTTCCGTCCTCAGAATTTTACTGCTGCAACCAAGACTACTTCAGCAGCTCAACCTCAGCAAAAGCCAAATTCTAAAACTGCAACCAACCGGGACATATGGCAAGGGAGTGCCCTAAGCCCAAGAAGCAATTCCATCAGGGACGGGTATATGCTGTTACGTCCAAGGATGCGGCCGCATCACCCGATGTGGTCACAGGTATGACTGAAACTTTTGAAGTTGTAATTACATTGTGTGAGCATGTAGACTAAGTTAAAATAAATCACAGGTATCGTACCTATAAATGGCGCACCCGCCAGAGTACTCTTTGATTCAGGAGCTACTCATTCATTTATATATGTGTCATTCGGAAAGAAGATAAACTTACCCATCAAAACATTAGACTACAAATTACTTGTACGATCACCGATGGGGTTAGAAGTGGAATTAGAGAAAGGTTATGGACCATGTCCAGTTCTCATTGGAGAGAAGACCTTAGATGCAACCTTGATACAACTTGAGATGGCAGACTTTGATGTCATCTTGGGAATGGACTGGTTAGCTCGGCATTCTGTAAATCTGTTATGTGCCGAAAAGAAGCTAACGTTCAAAGACAAAGATGGAGCAGAATTCAGTTTCTCGGGAACCAAACTTCCCCGGAGACGCAAGCTCATACTTTCAGCACTAAAGGCTAAGAAGTGCCTTGAGAAGGGGGCAGTCGGGTATCTAGTGTCAGTGGTCGACCTAACCAAGGAAGCACCATGAATGGAAGATAATGAAGTTGTGCGGGACTATCCCGACGTATTTTCGGAGGAACTACCCGGATTACCACCCGACCGAGCCACAGAGTTTGTGATAGACCTTATACCTGGAGCCGCACCAGTGTCAAAAGCACCTTATAGAATGGCTCCTACTGAACTGAAGGAATTAAAAGTGCAACTACAAGAACTGCTGGACAAGGGTTATATTCGACCCAGTATATCTCCATAGGGGGCACCGGTGTTGTTCGTAAAGAAGAAGGATGGTAGCGTTCGATTATGCATCGACTATCGGGAGTTGAATAAGCTGACAATCAAGAATCGATATCCACTACCTCGGATCGATGACTTGTTCGATCAGTTACAAGGAGCAAAAGTATTTTCTAAGATCGACCTTCGATCAGGCTATCATCAGCTGAAGATTAAAGAAGGTGATATTCCAAAGACAGCATTCAGGAACAGATATGGACATTATGAATTTTTGGTTATGTCTTTCGGATTAACTAATGCACCGGAAAAGTTCATGGAACTTATGAACCGATTTTTCCATGATATGTTGGATACGTCGGTTATAGTATTTATTGATGATATATTGGTATACTCCAAGGACGAGGAAACCCATATCAAGAACCTAAACGCAGCCCTACAGCGTTTAAGGAAAGAGAAGTTATATGCCAAATTTTCAAAGTGCGAGTTTTGGCTAAGTGAAGTCGACTTCCTAGGCCATGTAGTATCCGCTGAAGGAATCAAAGTGGACCCCAGCAAGATCGAGGCTATTGTGAAGTGGGAAGCACCAAAGAGCGTTTCAGAAATTAAAAGTTTCCTGGGTCTAGCTGGTTATTATCGGAAATTCATAGAAGACTATTTTCGAATTGCCATACCTCTCACCAGTTTGACTAAGAAAGGTGAAAAGTTTGTGTGGACGGATAAATGTGAGAAGAGCTTCCAGACATTGAAATCCAGATTGATATCCGCCCCGATTTTAACTATTCCTATTCCAGGACAGACATTTACCTTATACACTGATGCGTCGGGACTGGGATTAGGATGTGTGCTTATACAAGGAGAGCAAGTAATTGCGTATGCCTTGAGATAGTTGAAGGTACATGAGAAAAATTACCCCACTCATGATTTGGAGTTAGCGGCAGTGGTACATGCTATCAAGATATGGAGACATTACCTATACGGAGAGAAATTCCAGATTAAGTCGGACCATAAAAGTCTTACTTATCTATTTAATCAGAAGGAGTTGAATATGAGACAAAGAAGATGGCTGGAACTATTGAAAGACTATGATTGTGATATCCAGTATCATCCGGGAAAAGTGAACGTAGTAGCAGATGCATTAAGCAGAAAGGCAATGATAAAATCGCAAGGAGAAGTTAGCACGACTGTAGAAATGTGTACTATCGGAAGTGTATTCAATCACGGCAACGAGTCGTATGTGATAGATACAACGGATGGATCAGCCAACCAAGGGCTTATTCATCAGTTTTCAAATATGTTCGCTGCATTGAAGATTATACCGGACATAATGGATGAAGTGAAGACAGCTATCAAAGCAGATCCTTATTTGAGAACAGTACAAGAAGATATCGAAAAAGGTAGGACTAACCCTGAGTTCACCTTGGATGACAAGAAAGTACAGAAATACAAAGGAAGAATATGTGTACCTGAAACAGAAAGTGTAGACATTAGACACCGACTGATGAAGGAAGCCCATACCACCATCTATTCGATACATCCTGGAAGTACAAAAATGTATCATGATCTAAAGAAACTATATTGGTAGAGGGGAATGAAAGCAGATGTAGCCAAGTTCGTGCCTAAATTGTCAGAAAGTAAAGGCTGAACGACAAAGACCCACAGGACTGTTACAGCCATTACCGGAACCAGCATGGAAATGGGACTGCATCACTATGGACTTCGTCACAGGGCTACCATTGACTCCTCGAGTAGTTGACGTAGTTTGGGTGATTGTGGACCGTCTGACTAAAACAGCTCGTTTAATACCTATACGACCTCAGTACACACTGGAAAGGTTAGCGAAGCTGTATGTGGATAATATTGTTCGGTTACACGGTGTACCAGAAAACATTGTGTCTGATAGAGATCCACGATTTACTTCCAAGTTTTGGGACGGATTGCAAAAGGCTATGGGTACAACGCTGAAGTTCAGTACCGCATTCCACCCACAGACAGACGGACAGTCAGAGCTTACAATTCAGATTCTAGAAGATATGCTTCGAGCATGTGTAATTGATTTCAAAGGATCATGGGATGAAAAGTTACCATTGATCGAGTTCTCTTATAACAATAGCTATCAGGCTACTATACAGATGTCACCTTATGAAGCACTATATGGCAGGAAGTGTCGAACTCCTTTGTTTTGGAATGAAGTTGGAGAACGTAGTACTGTTGGACCGGAATTTGTTGAAGAGACTTGTCGAGTGGTCGACATTATCAAGGAAAGAGTGAGAACGGCTCAGAACCGTCAGAAGCAATATGCAGATACTCGACGCAGAGATCTGGAGTTCGCTGTAGGTGATAAAGTATTTTTGAAGGTATCGCCTATGCGAGGATTGAAAAGGTTCGGACAGAAAGGGAAACTAAGTCCAAGATATGTCGGGCCATATGAAATTCTAGCTAAGCGTGGAAAAGTGGCTTATCAGTTAGCACTACCACCATCTATGTCAAGTGTGCATGACGTATTTCACATTTCCCTATTGAAGAAGTATGTCAAAGACCCAACGCATGTTTTGACAGTGGATTTGCCAGAATTGACTGATGATTTGACATTTGAAGTAACACCAATAGAAATCACTAGTCGAAAGGTTCAACGTCTACGCAACAGAGATATCTACTATGTTAAGGTCACATGGAAAAGTAGAGACATGGAAGAAGTTACATGGGAAGAAGATAATGCTACGCGAAAGCAATACCCTCACTTATTTGATTCAGAAGGTACGTACAATTTCGAGGATGAAATTTTTATAAGTTGGGGGCAGTTGTAAGACCCGTGTCAATCTAACCCGGTCTTACCACCTTGAACCAGGTTTACCCGTCATGGTCGAGTCAAATGGACCAAGGGCGTGAAGGAGATCGAGATCCCAGGTACCAAATCGACCTAAAAACACTTAATTTGAAGGGAGGGTTGCATACCCAGCTAAGCAGGGTCGGACCTCCCAAAGCAGAAAGTCAGACCCTCAGTTGTGAAGGGAGGGTCGGACAGCTTATAACCCTAGGGTCGACGGGATCATCGACCCTCGGTGACCGTAGGAAATAGAATTAGGAAATTTCTTAATTTTCGATTGGGATTCTTTCCTAATCTCAAAGGGACTTATTTTAGGATGTTCCTACTCTATTTAAAGGACGTCCCTAAGCCACTTTCACTCCTTTCACAACCCTAATTGAATTGAGAGAAAGAGAAGAGAAGGAAAAGAAGAAGAAGAGAAACAAGGAAGAGAATTAAGCCAAAAGAGAAGAGTTGCAGAGAAAGATTATTCTTCTAAGGTATGGATACTAATTCCATGAGTTTCTACAGACCTTAGGTTAGTTATTGTTGAGAGTGTGATCTCGAAGAAACCCAAACCATCAATCTATGGTTAGGTTTTCATGGAAAACCATAGAAGAATGCATGAAAGCTATTTAGGTGGATGATTCATGGTTCTAGACCATGGAATGAATGTTGAATGGAATGTAGAAGCAAGCCATAGGATCCCAAGCACGAAGAATGGATTAAAAAGAGGGAATTGGACCAAAGTGCACCGAGGGTCGATGACCATCAGACCCTAGGTGATTCTGACCATCGACCCTCAGTGTTCGGGAAGTTCAGAGTTAAGGGAGGGTCGCACCGAGGGTCAATCTTGACTCCGACCCTACCTCCGACCCTCAGTTAACAGAATGGTTTTTAAATTCGGAATTAATTCTAATTAAATTCTATCAACTTTGTTAGGTCTTCTAGCAATATAATAACAATATAAAGGTGATTCTAAAGCTTGGAAAAGTATCTATTATCAAGCTAAGGTGAGGAACCAGAACTCCAAATTAATTGGTTAATAACAAAACTGTTTTCTATTTTCTTGAGTCCTATGCCATGCTTGATTCTATGCGAATATGTTTGTAATGTGTATACAACATGTCATCCAATATTTCTATTATTTATTCATGCATATTTACTTTATTGTTTATAACATGATGATGATGATGTTGATAGGAATAGGCATGTGATTGTATGTGTGTGGTTGGTGTACTTGATGCGAGCGAGTATCAGGGGAGGTGTGATGAGAACGTCAATAAACGTTAACCTTTGGCGGGTCTCAACACTTTAGCTCTATCTCTAACTCAAGTCTTGTGCATTGGCATCGTCGTATCGCCATTACTTTAGCAGAACTATTATGTTGTAGAGTATCAGGGGAGGTGGTCTCGGTCCTTGTAGTCTCTAACTCTACCGGGGGGCCTTAGCTCTATCTCTATGGACATTCTGAGGGATGCTGGGGTGAGGCCTTGGATACACTTTTGGCATTAGGATTGGTTAGTTGCGAGCCCAGTTTGCAGCCCTCGCTAACAGGGGCTTACGTGTTGGTATGGCAATATATAGCAATAACGTTAACCTTTGTTATATACTGTTCATGGTTGGGTGCATGTGAATCGACGATAAACGTGATCTTCGGGTGACGTCACACACTTGTGTATAGAGGCGGGGTCAATAAACGCGACCTTTGGCTACCTAAACCTTTCTATTGCATACTGCAAACTTTAAACCGGACCAAAGATATAAATTGATTGCATGCATATGTATTGTTGCATTGTTTTGGCTACTCACTGAGCCGTGATGTGTGCTCACCCCTCGACGTCGAATATTTTTAGTTGATGATGTAGGTTATACCGTTGAAGATTATATAATGCGTCTGCGTATGGGAACGTGGCAGCAATGGAAGCTGGAGCTGAAGTGGATACACACGACTCCTCTTGCGAGTGCAACTCGTGTGTATTCGATTAGATATTTTCTAGATTTCTTTATTTGGATTTAATAAAGACATGTATTTGATATTTATTTATGTCTCAGTTGAAATAGAATAAATTGTTATTTAAATTTTAATATCACATAGATTCTCCGTTCTTCTTATTATAAGACTTTCGCTATTGTGTATTTACTCTGATTATGATTACGGATGTGTGTAAGTTTAGATAACGCGGGGATAGCCTATTTGAGATCCTGGTTGAACCGTTGGTTTATTAGCGGTTCATCACACCATTCTGGTTAGTCCAAAATTGGGGTGTGACAGTTACGGCATTCTAGTCAAAATCAAAAGACCAACATAGTATTTGAACCTTAGAATGGGTTAGGAGAAACCCTAGTAAACTTCGCCGATACCAACAAGGAAGGGACATCCGAGACCTTGCTCTCGGATCCAAACCACGGACTATACCGGTGGGACACAAGGTCCGACGGTATGGGCCTACGGTGTATACCGGAGGCACATACTGGTTTTACCTATGTGCAACCGTATATACCGTAACCGATATACATACCGGTGGCACATACCGGTCTCACTATGCTGAGACCGGTACCTGCGATCGGTATGCCTCCCGAGCCTGGTTTGCTTGGCCAAACTTGGTTCTGACCTCTGTAACCTTAATACATGGATTCTAACATTTGAATATAATTATGTAAGACCTGTAGACATCGTAAGTGAACCCTGTTACACCGAGCAGGATTGTTATCACGCGTCAGGTAAGGGACAAGACCCCAAATTCTAATTAATTAATTATCCAGTAAACCTTTGCAACTAAAATTGTATATGAGTTTCATTGCTTTATGTCTATGCATTTTACATGCCATGTAGTTACTTCTTTTGTTACTATTATCTGTTCATGCATTTCATATGCTAGGATTATTGGATGTTAGGCATGTGTATGTTTTAGTTAGTGTGTGGAATGTGAAGGGGATGTGCCCTGGATATATCCACAACTAACACCTTTTTTCGTATCGCCATCTACCTTAGCAGACTTGGTACGAATAGGGTATCAGGGGGAGGACGTGGGATTGTGGTTCTTCCTGCCCGCTAGACTCGAGTCCTATCTCTATGTCGCAGGGACCCGTGCTGGGGTAGGGTCATTGATACTGTATTACCATTTAGGACTGATTAGAAACGGAACCCACTTGCAAGACCTTTCCAGTAGGGGTTTAGGTATTGGTACGGTGTGGGGTATCAGGGGGAGGACATGGGATTGTGGTTCTTCCTGCCCGCCAGACTCGAGTCCTATCTTCATATCGAAGTGAGTGATGTAGGACAACAGCAGTAGTGTGGTAGGTGCCTGACTGTTGGGTGTGCTCACACTCTCGTGCATGGAGGTGCGGTGGCCGCCAAACCTTACCATAGCATATTTGCAAGTTATACCTGACCCAAATTGTAATGGTATCCCTTGCATATTGTGTGTTGCATTGGTCTTGTACTTACTGAGCTAAGTTGTGAGCTCACCCGAATATATATATTCTTCTTTTCAGATTTGGATGCAGGGTACACAGTTGATGACTTCATGATTGCCCCAGCATACGGTACAGTTGCTGCCATTGATACCCAGGCAGTGGAGGACGAGCATGACGCATCATGCGAGTGCTCCTTTTTTATTTTTCTTTAGAAGGGATTTTATTTTGAACAATACATTGTAATACTTTTATTATTTAAATTTGTGAATGGTGGAATAAGTTGAATAATTATTTTAATTTATCACATAGATCTCAGTTCATTTATTTATATTCCGCTGCTATGTATTATTCTCTGATTATGTTAGACTGCTTGGGAATGATTGGTTGACACGGTCTATTGAGATCCTGGTGTGAACCACGGTTTAGAGCCGGTTCACTCATACTTCTGGTTCAGCCAGAATTGGGGTGTGATAGAATCATTAGAGGATTTGTATAGATTTCACTGACCTTAATAAAGCATATCCCAAAGATAGCTACCCTCTGCCTCGAACTGATCAATTAATAGACACCATCTCAGGCAATGAGCTATTGTCATTCATGGACGTTTTCTCGGGATACAACCAAATCTTGATGTGTCGAGAGGATGAGGAAAGCACCAGCTTCATTACCAGCCAGGGAACCTATTGCTATAAAGTAATGCCCTTTGGCCTAAAAAACACTAGGGCTGTAAGACCCACACTCCACTAACTTGGTCTAACCATGTCGTGCTAGGTCTTCCCATCATTCCTGGACCAAGTGGACCGAGTGTGTGAAGATAGATCACAAACCAGACATAAAAATTGACTCAACACCAAAAATTGTATACATATGGTCGCATACCTGGGTAGGTACGGTCGATTATATGGTAAGAATGAAGATCACAAATCCAAGACCCCACAATCGATAATTTCGACCCTACGGTCGATCGGTTCTGCGACCGCAGCCATCGATCGTGAGATCTCAGAACCGACTCGGTGTTTAGGAAACTTTTCTAATTTGAAGAGGACTCTTTCCTAATTGAAAGAGGACTCTATATGGAGGTTTTTATTTATATAAGGGACGTTCCTTAGCCTCTCTCACTCTTTTAGAACCCATATTGAAACTCTAAACCTAAGAGAGAAAGAGAGAGAGGAAGAGAAGGAGAAGGAGATTTGGAGAAGAAGGCTAAGAGGAAGGTTTTGCAGAGAAGAGTTCTATCTCTGTACAACAAGATTAAGGTATGGACTTGACTCTGTAGGATAGATCAGATAGAATAGGTTCCTTTCCATCAAATTGATGTGTTGAATCTAATGTAACGATTTCGATTATGGAATTTCTAAGCAAAACCATGAGAGAATAGGTTAGGGATAATTGATAAGGATAAACTGTAATCAAAGGCCATAGAATGAATTTAGGATGAATCCCATTGATGATCCATGAGGATAAACTCATATGAGAAGTAAAAATTAACTTGACTACGTATGGTCACAACTATGGTCGACCATAGGATGAGAAAAGAGTCGACCGCAGCCATTCAAGAAGAATTCAAGAAACATACAGTTGCAGGTATGGTCGCGTGTAATGCAACCATAGGGTATTGACCAAATGTCCTACGGTGACATATATTGCGACCATAGGATCGACCATAGCATCGACCGTAGGAAAACAACAAGCATATTTTAAGACCAAACAAGGTTTTTGACTACTGTAACTTGGTAAACTTGAACCCTAACTTATATACATTAATTGTTCAAGTTCTTAATAGATTCAAAGTGACTTCCAAAGCTTGGGAGAGGAACAAGGAGAGGAACAAACATCGATCAAAGGTGGAGGAACAAGACCAAAATTAATTGGTTAATAACAAACTGTTTATTTTTATTGAGTCCAATGCCATGATTGATTCTATGCTTGTATGATTGTAATATGCATCTCATATGTCATCCAATATTTCTGCTATTACTATTCATGCATATTTAATTTTATTTATTTATAACATGATGATGATGGTGATGATGCTAGGAACAGGCATGTGAATGTATGTGTATGGTTGGTGTGTTGGATGCGAGTGGAGCATCAGGGGAAGGACGTGGCATAATGGTCTTTGACCTCATCACCAAACTCTAGCTCTATCTCTACAAAAGTCTTGCCCACTAACATCATTGTATCACCATTACCTTAGTAGAACTATTAAGTCGTAGGGCATCAGGAGAGGTGGTCTCAAACCGTGTGGTCTCTGACTCTGTCGGAGGGCCTTAGCTTTATCTCTATGGACGTATTGAGGGATGCTGGGATGAGGCCTTGGATACACTGTTTGGCATTAGGATTGGTTAATTGCGAGTCCAGTTTGCAAGCCCTCGCCAGTAGGGACTTACGTATTGGTATGGGTAGGGCATTAGGGGAAGTGTTGGCCGTGTGTGATCCGGACACTTTAGCTCTATCTCTATTCCATGGTGGGTGCATATGGGATGGCAATGGTGGTTGATCCATTGGACGGATTCACACACTCGTGTATAGAGGTGCGGGGGCCACCAAACCTTTCTATAGCACATTGCAAATTTAAAAAGCAGACCAAAGATATGAATTGAAGGCATGTATATGTTTGTTGCATTGTTTTGTTTACTCACTGAGCTCAAGTTGGAGAGCTGACCCTCACGTACGCGATTCTTTTTAGTTTCTGATATTACAGGTGTTACGGTTGAAGATTATATGAATACACCAATGTGTGGACATGCAGCGGCTATGGATGTGCAAGCTGTGGAGGACGAATATGGCTCGTCAAGCTAGTGTTTCAACTATGTTTACGCTTAGTGAATAACTTTCATATTGTAATACTTGTAATCAGTATTAATTATGCTTTGGTTACTTGAAGATAACTTGTTAAATATTTAATTATCACTGTAGACTCTCAGTTCATTATTAATAAAACTTTCGCTATTTATTTATTTACTCTGATTATTATTGTGGAATGTGTTTTGGTTTAACATGGTTGGCATAGCCTATATGAGATCCTGGTTTGAACCGTTGGTTCTCATGGCGGTTCATCACACCACTGGTTAGTCCAGAATTGGGGTGTGACAATTTGGTATCAGAGCTCTCAGGCCTTGCCCATTAAACGTGAATACTTCTACTAGAGTCCATGAATTGAGTTAGGATAAATTAAAAGCTTTAATACAAACACACCATAAGCACCTGTGTTGGTTGAGACAGTACTTAAACAAGACAATAATGTACATATAAAAGGTAGAACCATATGTATACACAGACAGAAAAAGAAAATCTAAATGTATCCTGATAAACAAATAATATAGGGTATGATCTATAAGTCGGGTAGTTGTCTAAGTATACAAAGGATATAGTACAGTAGCAAGAAGAGAGCATCTATAAAATAAAAAATTAGAATACCGAGTTGGTACTCACAAGATGTGAAACTCGATGTATGACAGAGGAAGAAGAAAAATGGCTAGTAACGCCTAAATCCCTATAGAGGTAAAGGGAAAGATCTCGGGCTAAATCCAACAGAGATAGGAGAACAATGGTCACACACCAAAAATAAGAGTAACTATAAAAGAAGCTAAAGCTATACTCCTGGGTGACGTGGAGACTCAGAGTGAGATCTACCACACGCTGATCCATTACTCGTTGAGCATTAAGAAGTAGTTGCAACTTGACCCTACCACTATCTGGGTCGAGAACGGGTAGTGAAAACTCATATGAGCAGATGTTAAATAATGATAATCAAATTGGAGCAAATCAAAGGAGGTGAACAACCAGGCCACTCTAGCCAATCTACCTAGACTACCAAGTGCCTTGGCTACAATGTAATAAACTTGGCCTGACAAAATGTAAGAGCAACAACAGATGAGACCGACTATGTGAGTTGCCTTGGAAATCACTATCCAAGTTACCAATGCTACACCAACACCTTCGGATCAAACCAAGTACAATACAAATTGGCAGTAACACTGTACCCCCAGCACATGTTAGCCGTAACATAGTGCCTACCATATCGTCGGTCCCAGTAATGCACACCTCAGTGTAGAAGCTTGGTGCACAACAAGCAGTATATCAAGGTGGTTACCCTTATCAGCCACTGATGTATGGGATAGCTGCATCATGGCAGAATGATCTGACA